>JACEOJ010005144.1:9509-36252 GCA_013761285.1 Campoletis sonorensis | reverse complement strand
AATTTTCGAAATGAATATTCTACGTTGTCGTTTGACTAATTAGAAAAAGGCAGCTCTGTCAGTGTACGTACGACGATGTCAAAAATGCGCTGACAGGGGCTTTTTTTTATTGGTGAAACGGTGTCGAGAATATTCAATTTCGAAAATTGCAGCTATCTCTCTCGCACTTACGTGGCGAGAAAGTTACTGTTCCATCATATTAAGCTGATCTGTACAATATTTTTTTTCGTTACAGTCAATATATATTTATTTCTGTATATAATTAGTATAAATAATTTGAGACCATTCGAAGTACTGTACTGTAACATTTCCAAAAGAAATGATGCAAAAATTAGCCGCTGTCGTTAAATCTCTGTACGCGTTAAAACAAAAACAAAATTACATTTCGATGAACTTCATCACTGGATTATCCGAAATAAAAAAGACAAAATCGTTGCATAAATTGATATCCTCCTCAATGTAACGCTATCGATTTGTTTCACTGATTTTTTCGTTTCCGGTTACACTTAAAAGTCAAGAAACGCGAGTATATTCTTTCAAAAAAGATCGGAAACCTGGTTATTGTAAGATAATTCAAAATTATTTTAAAAAATTAAAAATAAAAAAACTTCGCAGCATTACTTGAAAAACTAACGAGGTGATGAAATCTTTTTCGTTTTTTTGTTTTTGGCGGATCCGGTGAAGAGTTATGAGATTAACGGCAATACAACTTTTTTTTAAGCGTCTCCATAGATTTGTTGTTGTCAATGGCTCATTTCCGCGATACTTTTAATGAAACTTCACATAGAATACAAAAAATATATTTATCAACTACGTTGCTAACAAATTTTTTCGTAAATATGCTTTTTTTTTATAGCAAATTAACCTTGCGCTCCTTGACCAGCTCGGGCATGTTGAGACATGCGTTTTACTTACTTTACTATTATTTTTAAGATTTATTTCATAAGTGGGAGCTTTGGGACTGAAATTTTTTTTTATGATTGCGACTTCAGGCTAGTTATCCAAGACATGCCAGTTATTTTTGTAATTGTTATGAACTGCAAAAAAATGTTTTTTTAAAATAATTCTGCCGCTGTAAGAAATTTGCAATGTACTCCTGTGTATTGACGAACATGAAAGTATCAGAAGATATCACAAATGAAATGGATGGAAAGAAAAATAAGAAAATTACTAATTATAGAAAAATACGGAATAAAAATTTAAGTTAATTTTATATTTTTAAAATAGGCAGTACAACAAGTCTAATCGTTATAACCATAATCTCCAATGACTCTATCTCGAATATCTCTAATCATAAACGATTCTACTATTAAATATTTCCAATTGCAAACAACTGTACTCTTAAAAATTTCCAATTGCAAACAACTCTACTCTCAAATATCACTATTTCTCAAATAACTGTAATTTTGAACGAGAAACAACTCTTGTATCCTAAATAAGCCTATTGTCAAATAACTCTACCCTGAAATAACTTTTATGCTACATCTGGTTAAAAACATTCCTAATCTTTGACATCTTGTATCGGTTGCAGAATAAGATCGCGAATGAATGTTTTGAAATATATTAGTTATGAAAGGATGGAGATATTCGGAAGTAGAGTTATTTAAGACTAAATCTATAAAGATTAGAGAATGTTACTGCCAACAATGGAGCTCATTACCCCACGCCCACGTCGTTAGCTCTGGGTAACGCTAAGAGGGTATCAGGCTAGCTAATAAGTGTACTGAAATGTTGCAAAATTTCATAATATTCACTTGGGACGAAGATATCATTTAGGGTAGCATAAATATAGTAAATTTGGAAATGATATTTGTAACGGCTGCCTGGATGAATTGTACCTAGGGCCTCTATTTGTATATTGAATAATAAAGAACAATCATTGTCTACCAAACTTTTGTCTCAATTAGTATGTTTTTGTTTCAACGCCTTTATATTTAGACTAAGATTAACATAAACATAATGCTCAGGCGCTCTTATTAGTGCTGTCAGAATCAACATGTGTGCGATGAACAAATTTTTGGATTTAATTGGCCGCGCGCGGCCAAAGACGTTTGATCACACGACAAAATAACCCTGAAAAAAATATCACCGTGACAAAATATATACTCAAAAAAATATTACATGAGAAACGTTAGAAACGTCGAACAAGCGTTAACAAATAAATGGTACAATGAAAGCACAAGAACGCAACATGCAGCCATGCAAACCAACATGTATGCAGAAAAGAAACGTCGACAAAAGTCAAACAAACGTTAACAAATAGTATAATATCACAAATCGTGTCATAATTTGTCGTGGTGATATTTTGTCGCAGAAATTTCTTGTCATGTGATATTTTGTCGGCGTCATTTTGTCGTGTGATATTTCGACTGAGATATTTTATGTCGTGTGACCGATTTTTTTTTATAATGTTGATTGATAAATTGAAGAGTTATTTCTATTCGATTATAAGCAAATTTGGTAAATATCCAGAACAATGGGAAAAGCAGCACTTCTGTATATTAACCGCTACATATTCAAATTGACGAAAATCTAACATTTGCATTAGCGAGTTTTCTCCTATCGACCGATTTCTTAGAACACTCATTGATCTAAACAGCTGAACTTTTTTCTACGCTATGCATTTTTTGGGAACGATAGAAAAGGCTTTATTATTATCGGAGATCGGGAATTGTCGCTATAAAATATATTGAGGTCGATAAAATTTGCATCGCTATCTCGGAAGTGCCGGACGGTGTAGCGAGAGTTTGAAGTCCAAGTTCCCGTGGGGAAGACTTTTTTTAAATCTCAATGAATTGTCAAAATGTCGTAATATATACTTTCTGGGGCTAAGACGACAATTTTGTATTATATTTGTTTGATCAATGAGTTTTATTGAATCATGGCAAAAATAACCACGGAATTAAAAAAAAACGGACAAAAATGTTCTCCCAGGGTCTTGAACCCCAACATCTCTGTAATATCATTCCGCACCGCTAACCGTGTGACCACAGCAGTAATAGAAAGAATAGCTCAAGTTATCGATGCTATTCATCAGAAAGGCTTGTTGTTTACTGTCGTTCGTTTTATTCAGAATATTGTTAAATATCTTGGAGGTAATGCAAATCGTGAATGCCGGGATAAAAAAAACTTCTTAAATATTCACAAGTCTTTTCTTGAAAATAATTCGTAATTCTTTTCATTTGAGAAATTAATTGAAACCTATATTATTTTATTTTGTTTATTATCTATTGAATAAACAGTTATTGAGCGAGAAATCAGTTTTATATTTTTATTCCCCTGGCTCTTCAATGTTGCAAGAGCTTCATAAATTAAAAGACGAACAAGAGTCGAATTAATTTTTTTATCATACAGAATACTAGAAATAAACGATTATTTTTCTTAATCGATTGATTGATGGTGTGATCACATATTTGAAAATTGAATATTTTTTAAACATCGTCTATCTCTAATTGCGATAAAATTTACTCAAACAATAAGAACTTTTCAGAAACCGATTTTTTTTACACTTCGGGTGAGGGTCGCTAGCGTCACGGCCGAAATATTGTTAATTAAGCCCTTTTCGCTGGTTAATTATAAAAACAAGTTCTTAGTATGGATTAAAAAAAAAAAAATTCATAGCAGCTCGGAGAATCGAACCTACCGCCCTCGAGGCCGCAATCATTGACTTGGCGTCTGCGACTACCCAAGCCTTATCCAATATAAATGCAAGAACTAATATTTAAACTGTGAGCTTGCTCGCTTAAGATTTAATCGATTGAAAATTTTTTCAATCGTTTCTATAATTTATTTGCGGGGAAAATTGGATTTGTTTCCATCGATTGCTTCAAATGTAAATTTAAATGTAAATTTAAGCGTTCGATCTCACAGCATTCTACCATCAGGTTCCGGCGGGTTCCCAATTGGAATTTTTCTCAATCGTTTCTGAATTTTTATTCTGGAAATATCGGATTATAATTTGTTACATCAATTGCCCAAAATATATAACTCCACACTCTGTCACAATATATTCTAATAAACGGCAAGATCCCAGTTCGACACCGGGCAGTTCCCCATCGCTTTGTTGGCATCCCCACTCCGTCACCGGGACAATGCTATGTCGAACTGGGACGTTGCCCTAATAAACGGGTAAAAGAGAGACACTAGCGCCACGGCTAAAATATCGTTCTGGCGACAAAACGCTGTTGAAATTCCATGCTAGAATTCTGTTATAACCTGACGCTAGAATGCTGCCAGACTATGCTACTAGGCTGGCGTCAGACTCTGCCGCTAGGCTGGCGTTAGAGTTTGCCGCTAGGCTGGTGCCAGACTCTGCCGCTAGGCTGGTGTCAGACTCTGCTGCTAGGCTGGTGTCAGGCTCTGCCACTAGGCAGCTGCTATACAGCAGCACTGCATGGCGCAATATTTGCATCAGAATCACGTTACTCGGTAACGTTACTTACTGGCGCTAGGAAACGCTGCAAATAGCGACATAGAAGTCTACGTATTTTGCGTAAAGTCCTAACGTTAGATTCAATGCAGGTTAGATGCTAACGCAAATCTGGCGTGTTTCTAGCGTTGCTTGGTCTGCTGGGGTTGTAAGTGTGCAAGTTCTCTGCCGAGCAGGATGGACTTCTGCAAGCACGACCGAGTAAAAAAACATCTACGGCAGCTTCACTAGTTGACCGCTACAAAAAAGCGCCGCTTCGCAGGAACCACTCGAGCCCTATAGCATTGGAGATCTCCCTATTCATCTCTGTGATCATTGTGAATCGAATCTCCATCGGGCTATGAAGGAAAAGAACGCTGCTGTCAATACCGAAAACGCTTTTTCCGAATTCAACTTTAACAGTTGGAAAAACATTGTGTCTTTTGATTTTTTTCTTACGATATGGCTGAGAATCTTGCCGCAAAACTTTACCTCCTGCTGGAGAACGGAAGTGGAAAAGGCAAGTGAATTTTTAATCGTTTTCGATCTTTCGTTGCGTCAAAATCGCCGGCAATTCGTTCTCGATTTTCAAGCACGTATTACTATACTTGTTTCAAGAAGGCACGAGTCTTTTCTTGCGCCACACATGCACAGCGACGCGGGCGTGTGCAAATTCCTTTCCAGCTGTTCGATAAAAATGACGCGCCACTTTGGTTGAGCGATCGTGCAAAGTACACTTTCTTTATTCTCTCTAAATTTTGCTTTCCCCCGCGTCAACTTTTTATTCCGAACGAGCAATCATTTACATTGTAAGTCTCGTACACGAGAAATTATCGTTTGACACGAATTCTTCAACGCGTGTGATAAGGAAACTTAAACTTTGTTTTCTCCAGCTTTTTTATTTCAAATCTTATCGCGTGTGTTTTTCGCCAATGTTTTTTTTTTCTCTTACGATCGAAGGATGTGGATGTGACGTCGAGTCTTATCATCAACGTTCATTAAACTTTTCCCTCTCTCTCTCTCGCTCTCTTTCTCTTTCCCACAAAGTAATCTTTGTTTTTACATGATGTTTGGCTTTTTGCGTTTAGCCGAGCAATGGAAATTACTGGGACAAGAAAGAGACGGCTCTTTGCTGGTCGGCTGGATCGAAGAAAAGTCTCTCGACGGAGAAGCTTCCATTGCAAATTCCGTTGTCGGACACTACGATCGAACCAAGGAAAAACTTCAAGTAATCTCGGCGGGACATTGTTTTCTCTATGAGCTTCTTTTCTCGTTGAATCCTCGATAATCTTGGACTCGATGACACGTTTATTCGGGTCAAACTTTTTATAATCGCTCGATCCATTCACAGATTTTGCACCGTTTTGGAAATGTTGTCAACGTTGTTCAAGCGACTGTGAATCAAAGTCACACTCTGCTCGGATACGTCGTCAAGCAGAAAGCCCAGAGTTTAGAAAAACTGGCTGAACATTCTGTAGAAACAGACAAAGTCACGCCGGTGAAAGATTCGACTGGGAATCTTGGGGGAAAATGGAAGCTGCGGCAACGGCCCGGCCTGCGAAGTCGAAGCTTACAGCCCCTGGGTCGTTGAGGTCAAATCGAAAAAGGTTCACAATCTGGAAACGGAGAGAACCAAGCAAATTCGAGTACAATTTTTGTACAAGCAGAGAGAGCAGAAAAATGGAGACAGATTTTTGGTGCTGATTCATCAGGAATGTAAGGACGTGGCTAAAATTGAAGAAAATTTTGAGGAGAATTCGAATTTGTTGATTTTCATTTTCGATTTTTAGGCGTTATGATGTACACTGCGGTTTTCGACGAGACGAATGAACCTCCGGCAGTGAGTTCCCTCGACTCGGAATCCCTAGTTCGAACTTTTATTTGGGCCCAATGGGACGCAACTAATCAGGTGCTTTATCACATCCACAATCGTCGGGCTCCGACGAGTTAGGTTACCGAAGACGATAACGAGAGTCGTTCGAAAACTAACGTCACATCGCCGACTTTGAGCGGTTTGCAATTCCACGATGATCTTCCTCACGAGACTGTGGTAAGGATGAAAATCGAACTGCAACCCAAAATCATCATTTCTTTCTAGAATTAAACGGGTCTCCCAGACCCGCAAGAGTGTTTCCGGGTCTCTCGGACCCATGAATATTTTTTTCTCAATGGATAAAATGAAAAACCTGAAAAATTTGATTTACAGCTCAACATTCCGCTGAACTTGCCGCAGCTACCGAGCACCGGAAATTGTGGGACTTACGAGGACGACGTGATTCCCTTAAGGGTGCACGATTGTTCGTTGGATTTGATTGTCATATCGGATTCCAAAGGAATGGTTTGCGTGTGTCATCATTATTTGTACCGTCCGGTGCAGCCGCTGCAGCACTTGCTCGAGGCGTCGTTGAGTGAATCGAACACAGTGCATTTTGCATATTCAGTAACTTTGTTGCATCACAGTTGCGTTATTCATTATTGCGTGGTGCCGGGAATTCCGTGGTCTCAGGCGAAGCTGATGCGGCCGACGTTTGCGATATCGGGCGACTACATGATCGTCTTTGTGCAAAACGCGTTGACACATTTGTTGGAAATTGGGGTGAATCACGATCCTTGTTGTCACATTTTGTGCGGGCCGCTGCTTTCGGTGCCATCGCAATCCTCGTATCTCGTCCCTTTGCTCGACCTCGCGACGACGACGACGCAACGACAACCGAGCAATTTGAAGAAAAGTGAAATTATCGCTAAATCGAGGGATTTGAGTTCAGAGACAAACGCGTCAACGCATGATTTTGTTTCTAACATCCCGAGCATCGATTTGCCGACTCTTGATCTCGTGACAATTTCCATCAGCACCGAATTCCTCATCGATGTATTTCGCAAAGAAAACTCGCTCCAAGTCCGCATGGGAATAATCCATTATTTTCTCTGCCATCGAAACGACCTTGAAATCGTCGCTTTTCTCGTTTCTTTGATCGCCGAGAAACCTCGCTCCCTCGACGTCGTACGCTTCATGCAGGAAATCCTCGTCGGAGGCTCGTACGCCCTCGTACAAAAAAATCTACTTCCCGATGCTGTTCCCCTCCTTTCTCTGCCGCCAATTACCATGCTCGAGGAAACCGCCGGCTACGACGCCAAAATCAACGACTTGAACGTCACTCTGAGCCACGAAAAACTTTGGAACACTTCGGTGATGCTTTTGTCCCCGCAGCAGAGACTCGTGCCCTATCGCAGCGACCTGTGGACGAGACTCTGGGACAATCTTGGAAAAAGAAGCGAAAATCGACCTCGTTTTAAAACCAGTCAAATCGCCGAAAAATTGCTCGTTTCTTTGGCTTGTTATCAACCGGAAGCGCTCTCGAGGACGAGCACTCCGATGTCGCCCAGTGGAGGGTAAGAATTTTCCCCACTCTGTGGGTCTCAGAGACCCAGGCTCAGCTTTTTCGCTGCTAAAACTAATCGCAACTCCTTCCCCCTCCAGCCTCGTTCTCGCCTCCGCCTCGTTCAGCGACTTGATGAGCAACCGAAGCAACAAAATCCTCGGAGATTCGGCGTTGCCCTTCCTCGAGGTTGAAAGTTGCACCGCCTCCGAGCAAGAGCACATCGTCTCCGTAAACCTTCGAGAACTTTCCATGTATCTCCTTAAACATGGAACGCAGACTCCACCGAGTTCTTACGTGTCGTGCACGCCCCTCCAGGTCCACGCAATGGCCACCAGGCACGTCGCAGCTCAAATCGAAAGCTCCCGATCGCTCTGTCAAATGATTTGCAAAGCTGCTAACGTCGATCCCCGAATGGAGCAAGAACGAGGATTCATTCTCATGTAAGAAACGAATCTCTACGCTCACTTTGTTTTTTCAACCTTCAGCCAAATTTCATCATTTTTTTTCACACAGCGATCAGCTCGACGAGACTCGCCGAAATCTCTTGTTCATGCTCCTCGAACGTTATCGCTACGCCATCGAAAACAGCGCTTTCCCAATGCCTCAAGGATTCACTTCCTTCTTCACGTATCTTGGCTACCGAAGTCTCAGATATTCCATGTTTTTGCAGTACGTCGAACGCTCGGTCTTTGAACTTCAGGTCGACGTTACCAAAATAATTATCGCAGGTTCGTAAACCAATTTTCTCTCCCCCGCACAATTTTTTTTCTCAAATTTACATTTCCCCAAAAATTTACACGATTCTTTTCGACTCTGCTGCATTGATGGCAATTTTTTGAATTTTCCACCGGAAACCGAAGATACAAAAAAAAAATCGAGTCATTTTACTTGGACGGAATTTTTTGTTTTTTTTTTTTCTGTCAGGGAATCACCAAAATTTTAGTTCTAATCGGTTTTTTTTCAATACTTGGGGACTAAAAGCAGGAGAAAAATTGATCAGTATTTTCGACGCTGTATCATTTTTTTTTTCTTTTTTTCTAGACATCGGTGACACGAAGGAAAATGCGATAAGAAAGTTGCAACTGTTGTCGCTGCTGCCGCGAACGCGTGCCAAGAGGCTGCTCAACCAGTGGCTGCATCCGGTCAGTTTTATGATCCGAGCTCAGGCGAAGTGTGCCAGACTCGAGGGAGAACATTGCAGCATTGCAATCGTCACAACGGTAAATTAGATGCAGAAAAAAACTTCAAATCTGATGAAAAATCAAAATTATTGCAGGAAATAACGAAAAAGTGTTTGCAGGCTTGGCAGCGTTTCCCTCTGCGGATCGTCTTTCGCCGCTGGACACGTTCCTCGACCTTCTCACCGCCAAAGCGAGTCTCAACGAGCTCGATTTTGGATTGTTGATCGAGGCGACCGTGACGTCCACCGAGGATTTTCTATAAAAATCCTGAACGTCTCGTTTTTCATCAGGTGCAAAAAAAAGAGGCTCGCGAAGGCAATTCCAAAGCTCAAAAACTTCGTACACGAATTTTTAAAATTCGTAACAATCAACTGTCGTTTCGTACGTTCCTTTTGGGTCTAATTCTCGTACAAATTTCGACTTTTTTCTTTCGTTATTGTCGAAATAACGAGATGTTTGACCTTGAAGTACACACATGGGTCAATTTGACCCGAAAAATTTTCCGTCACCGATCGTTTGGCTTTTGAAATATGGCAAATTTCCCACGGAAAACGTCTCTGGGTAAAAAAAACACGTCGGGTCAGATTGACCCATGTGTGTACTCGAAGGGTAAAATTTTTTTTTTTCTTTCTCGTTGTTAGGAAACGGTTACGTGCCATTTTTCTGTTAAGTTTATTCAGTTCCCCTCGTTTTTACACTCGCACGAAAGTTCTTTTCCGTACCTGTAGTATTTTCAAAGCACCGTTCAGTATTTTATATCGTTACTCCGTTTTTTTTTTTATTGCGAATTATATAAATGAATGTTCCTATTGATTCAATTTGGCTGAACGTTTTTGTTCCTTTGCTCGGATGCTGCTTCGTGGAGATCTCGCGTAGATTTCTTGTTTTTTAGGGTTTGATCTTTTTTGGATGATTATTAAGAAAAAAAGGAGAATTAGTCGTTTTTCTTGAGGTCGGGGCCGATCCAGTTGTCAGGAACTTTACAATATTCTCGCCATGAATCCGAGTAATCGGGATGCAGCGAATGCACGATGTAATTGTTCCAATTGTTCATTCTGGATTGGACGAATTTTTTTTGGCTCAGTTAATTGTTAGCGAATTTTTAACGAATTTATCGTTATTTCTTTGTGACCATTGTGTTTTTTAATATTTTAGGAATTAATCATTCGTAAAGTTGTTTTCGTTTTTGATTTTCTTGAGTTTTTGGAGTTTTACTTTTGGGGTAGTTGTCTGGAGGCTAAAGTCACGCCGCAAGTCGAAACGGTTTACAGTTCGATTTTTTTTCACGAACATTTTCGGCATTTTTTTTTTGGGATTTTGTGAAAAATTGTTGCGAGACTACTACCTTAAGGGAAATTTGGACGAAAGGATTATGACGACTGCGAATGTGGAATAAAAAAAAAATTGGAGAAATTTTGATTTGTTTTGCTCGTTTTTTATTTGTGGGTCGAGGGATTTTGCTTGGGAGGAAATAAGAAATGTTTACCTTTTGTGGGGTATGTACAAAAGTCGTTTTTCTGGCATCGGCATTGTTTTTTGCATTATGGCGAATTTTTGATCGTGGAGAAATTTCAACCTCTCAAAGTCCTCTAGACCATCAATTTTTGGGATTTTAACATGTTTGCTTATCCAGTCGTAATTTGGTATTGCATTCGATGCCTCGGCAGTCAATTTTGAGCTATTCACTTTCCGGTGGGAAGACATTGCGAGCGTGGAAATTAAATTTCACTGTGAAATGAGCTGATAACAAAATTTTCATCGCATTTTCTGGACAGTCTCTTGTTTGATCTTCGAGTTTGGAAGTTTCGCGTCAAAGTTCAAGGTTAAATTGGAAAAAAAACCGTTTCCCCGCGTACGAAATCACGCGTGGCGCCCCCGAACACGTGCGCGTACGATTTTCGAAGCGCTCTCGTCAGCTGTTCGCAGTCGCCCACGTGCACCGGTCTCGTCGAGGCTTTCAACAAAATTTTATTTACTTATTCCGGTTCGTTCTCGTGAAAAGTAACGAAAAATACACAATTCTTCGATTCAGAAATGGATAATGATTTGGTAAATATTTCGTTCACAACGACACCAGGATTTTGTTCAGATTGCGGCACAATTTTGCCAATTCTCGGCGCTTACGGTAACGTCACGTGTTTTGCCTGCGATCGAACTTGGGGATCCGAAGGTACGTTTTTTGTCAACAATTCATTCGATAAACTCGTGTCTTTTCGACGTTTCACAAACAATTTCGTGATCCGTCACGAAGTTATTCACGTTCATCGGTTTATTTCGAATCTCGGAAGGATTTTTCATTTTGAGGTTATGTTCAGTGAAGAAAATTCGTAAAAATACGTTCCTGCACAAGAAAAATACGACGCAATGAATAGTTTTTAGTTGCTTCGTGTCGGAAATTCGTGAATACACGAACAAACACTGGGAATTATGTTCTTTGTTTACTGAATCAAGCTTTCGGAGACATGGCGATGTCTTGCACCATCGAATTCAATGACAAACGAACTTACACTAAGCACAAAGAGAAGGAAAGTAAAGACGATGCGGAAGGGCCCATAGTAGAGAGAATTTGTCCTCAATGTAACAACAACAAAATCTCATACGCGACTCTGCAGCTGAGGTCAGCCGACGAAGGTCAAACTGTATTCTACACATGCACCAAGTGCAAGTAAGCGAAAATTCCATCTTTCTCGTACTTTTTTCAGCTTCTCTTTGCTCACAAACTTTCAGTTTGCCTTTTTATTGCGTTTTGAGGTTAAGTTCATGAGCGACAGCCACAAATTTTCCTATTTTTTCCGACAAATCAAAGTAAAATACTTCAAGGCCCTTCTTGCCGCTCCTCAGAGGCCCGAAACCTTTTCAAGGTCACAGCTTGCGCGGCATTTTCTTTAAATCAAACATTTAGCATAAATTTTTACTTCCAGGTTCAAAGGAACAGAAAACTCTTAATCGTCTCAACTGCGTCACGACGTTATCCTGACATTTAACCAAATAAAACAAAACGCTCGGGGCTGGTGGGGTTAAAATGCAAACGACGGCTTGGGCACGGGTCAGAATGACCCGAAGGACCAATCGCTGACATCGCTGACATCGAGTATGCCAGCAGTGAAAACTCGGCGTTTGCGTCGTGAGATATTCAAAGATTACGACGAGGATGACGAAGCGACAGCAGAAAAACCAGAGGAACCACCTTCAGTTTCTGCGATCAAAGTTACGCCGGTCGAGAGTGATACCAAAAAACTGAAGAGACCGTCCAGTCGGACAAGTGCGAGCAAGAGAAGTGCGCTCGAAAAAGTGAGCGAGATCGGAAAAGAAAAAGCTTCAGTTTCGGAAGTGACGAAAATGCTTGAAAACACAGGGATCGATGGAACAAGTCGAGTGAGACCTCGAAAGAAAGGACGAAAGATTGTCCACTCGGTAGAAGCCACTGACAGATCGAGCACCAAGTCAACCAAAAAAATAGACGAAGTCACGGAGTTAACGAATGAAATGTCAATAGAAAAAAAGCAAAAGTCTGATTCGCTCCTCACAGCTCGCTTGTCGGAGAGATCACAAAATACCTCCGACAATTCAGATTCCGGTTGCTCCCAGACGGCCTTCCTTCCCTCAACCATCGCACAACGTTCCGAAACAGAAAAAAATGAACCAAGACTGAGGATTCCAAATATTCGGAAAGAACAATAATTCCCGAAACGGATAGCGAGAACGAGGTTTCCGTTGTTCGTACCAGAATCACCCTTCGAAGGAACCGAGTGTCTCGGCTACCAACAAAATAGTCAAAAATAGTCGGAGCAGATCAACTAAAAGTCAGGACGGTTAAATGATTCGTCTCATCCCATGATAACGGGACCAATTAACCATAAAACACTAATTCTCAGTCGAAACTTTATTCGTTCAGCATTCCGTTATTCACAATTTTTCAGCAAACGAATCATATTCAATCCGGAAACAGAAAAGTTGTCCATAAAATGATAAAATTAATTTCCCAAGTTTCCAAGAAACGGTATAAACTTTGGAAAAAATGTATAAATCTTCATAAATTGTCAACGTCACCATTCAAAGTCACAAACAGAACAACAGTCTAATAGTTTGCTGGCCATTTCTGAATGAAACTCGTAACAACTTCTTGGTACTCAATTTTTATCTTTTAAATCGCTGTAATCCAAATCCTGAACGAATATTTGTTTTTCTTCCAGTGAAAGGATCGTGCATATGCACATGTATGAATATATTTAGAGTAATATACTTTTCCTCAACGAAAATCTTATTGTTTAAAACGTTTCAATTTGGCAAAAAACAAATGCAACGACTTGACAATTATTGACAATTATGGAACCTCAAAGTAGCGTCGATGGATAAAGTATTTCAGAATTTTTGCCGATTTTTTTATCTCCAAATACGCAAGTACAAGGGGCAGGACAAAAAAAACCCCGTATGGTCCGGGACGCCATAAAAAATCATGTGATTCGCGGAGGCTTGACTCTCAGGTATTCATCGCGACGCTTAAAATGCACGTGCCTTTGTTTCTCCATTTTTATATTCTCTGTTAATCGATAAATCGTCGCGAAAAACTTTGCGCTTCGTCGCTTCGATCGTGCTTTTCAACTCGATTTCATTATGTTTTATAAGATTTTACCAACTTGTCGGCATGTACAGTTGTACACGACTCAAAACTCTGTGATAGTGCGAACGCTTGTATAAATGTCGATACTAACTCAGAGCCTCGCTGTGGAGCGTTGTAAAAATGGAAGGTTAAGATCTATATATTCATTCTTGTCTCTAGCTCAGGATTGTATAAAATTTTGTTGAATTACCAAAAGGATCGAATTTCACGCAAGGTTGAGCTTACTCTTTTGTAGAAACTTTCATCATCGCCTTGGGGTCTTTTGATTTTTACGATTTTCTGTATATTCGTCGCAATTAAATACTAGTTTTCGAGGTCGTAACGCCAAGAATGAATTTCGCTACTTGGGATTGAAGGAAAATGAAGTTTGCGTCGTTGAAATACAACGAAATATATTTTTTATTCATTATTTCGATAATTGATGCACTTTTTCGATTTTTTTAAAAGGAAATTCGGTTTTCGAATGGCAAAAAAGGCCGTTCCACTATTTTTGTCAAATTTGAGGATATCAATAAATTCTTTCCGTTAATACAACGAATCGTTCGATTGAAACCCATTGAAAAAATATATTTGTTTATACATAGAAATATAAAATGTGCAAAGAGGAACGTACGAATAAAAAATGGAGAAAAATCGTGAAGTAATTGTGTCATCCACGATAATTGTCCGCGGTGAAATCTTTCGCCCTGGACCCTTGTTTCCAAACGGTGTCCTTGAGATAAGAACCCGTCGACGCATTCGCCAATAAATCTTCGATTATTTTCTTAAATCCCAACTGACTCGCCAACACGTATTTACACTCGACGTCCTTTAACTCGGAAACGAGTAGCTGCATGTTTTCCGTCATTTGTTTAGTTATTGTTCGTTCCGATCGATACCTGTTCACGGGGTGAAAAAAAAATGAGGATTCCGAGAGTTATTTTTGCCAGAAATTCGTTTTTTTTTACCTGCAAACGCAGTCGTGGACGATGGCGGACGAGAGAAGATTGCAGGCGAGGAATTCTTTGAGGTATCGAATTTCTCCGTTGATTACGACGTGATTGTAAATCGCGATCGACCAATCGCCGTGGTGATTGTAAGCCTGGACGAGGATTAGAGATTGCGGGAGGGTCAAATCTTGGCACATGGTTTTGTTGAGTTCGTCGGGACTGAGATTGAAGAGGCAAGGAACTTGGTGATTTTGAGCTGTGCCGACGAGCAGAGATATTTGTAGAGCTGCGAGTTGTGCCTGGTGCGAGAAACGACTGGCCAAATTCAATTTATTGTCCTGGGGCAAAAATAAAACGGATGAAATTCGAGAAAAGCGCCAAAAGGCTGCATTTTTGTGGCGATTTTATTTCGGAATCCTACCTGAAGATAACACTCGGTGGCGTGTGTAAAATTTTCGACAACAACTTGCAACTTTTTCTCAACATTTTCATTCCTCGAGAGTTTAAACAAAGTTTGCTGGCCGGACGAACTTTTTGCCTGAGTTTTTCGCGCCTCGGCAACTAGTTCGTTTATCATTTCTTTCGCCTCGCTTTCCCACTTGAACGCGATTTCCTTGTACAGCAAAAAATGCAACGCTATCGAGGTGAATAATTCTTTATCGCCGGGACACTGACGCTTGCAGAATTCCAATAAAGCTGTCTTCAGGCCTGACATCTGAAAAGAATTTCAAATTTCATTTTTTTTCCTCATTTTACTTTGATCACATTTTGTCTCACCTTGTCCAATCCTTTGCCCAACAAAAACTCAAACTGATCGTTTTCCTTCAGTATCTGGAAGACGTAATTCATCTCGGTGTACCGCCCGAGACCCGTTACCAGTCGAACCTGCAGAAATTTCCATCAAATTATTCGTAAAAAACGAAGAAAAAATAAATTCGTCTCGACAAAATCATTTTTATGAAGAAAAATGAAATTTTAGGCCAATCACCAAGAGACTACAGTGTTTTCGTTGCTGCAAAGTGTACGCGAGATACTGAGCCTTTCTTAATATCGAAGCAATGCCCTCCATGCTGCAGGATGCGGTGAAGCAGTCGTGGGCACGAATGAGAAGTTCAACCGCCACTTTTAGAGTCAGAACTAAAAAGAATAGAGTCGAAATTGTAATTTTTGCTTTTAGGACTGAAAAATCGTCGCTGACAGTGAAAAACTGCATTTTCTTTGAGAAACGCGTTGAAATGTCAACGACGAAGTAGGAAATTGTGAAATAAATTTTATTCAACCGTTTCGTCGTTCACCGTGAGAATTTCCCAAGCTCAGATTGGCCGTTTTCAATAATTCCCATCCAAGGAGAGAAGGATCGTTGCAAAGGTCGATTATCGCTTGAATGCTGCCGCCCAATGGATTTCCCCACATGACCAGAGAATCTTCGAGGCTTTCTGATGAATTTTCTCGACGTTAGTCGCAGCGAAAAAGAATTTTTGCTAAGAAATGGAAATCATTTGTAAAAATACCTTCGACGAGACGCGGCGTGTTGGCCACGATTTCTTCCGCAACGAATTTCGCAACTGGTTCGTTTTTTATCCGATAAGCAGCGATTATGTTGCCGACCATTTCCAGCTTCCGATCGCAGTTGCTCCCGACAACCTCGTACAACTGCATGGGATCGTCGAGAGTCAATAACGATTGATAACTTCTTCGCAAATACGTTGCGAGTTTCGTGCACAATAAAATTCTCGTTCCTATGGCGAATCCGCTTTGGAGACTCTTCACGAGCTTGTCAATCATCGACAATGATTCCAACTGAATTTGTTGGATCATTATATTCGATGTCTCCGCTCCGTCCGTCGTATTTCCCGATGATCCAGACACTGAAATCATTCGGAACAGAATTTAATCCCGTGGCTTCTCTTTACAATCGTACAGTTAGAAAAATCGACTATTTTAAGCAGTATTTTCATGCAGGAAAGAAAATTTAGACTCTCATTCTCACGCCGTCGAATTTTGACGACAAAATTTCACAAAATTACTAAGTATTTGGCTCGCCAGGCTCATGAGTGAGAAAATTATGAAAATTCCTCAAATAAAGCAACGCAGAATCATTGAAATCGCGAAAGAATGAAAATTTAGATTCTCATTCTCACGCCGTCAAATTTTGACGACAAAATTCCACAAAATTACAAATTATTTGGCTCGCCAGGCTCATGAGTGAGAAAAGTGTGAAAATTCCTTAAATAATGCGACGCAGAGTCATTGAAATTGCGAAAGAATGAAAATTTAGATTCTCATTCTCACGCCGTCGAGCTTTGACCACAAAATTTCGCAAAATTACAAATTATTTGACTCGTCAGGCTCATGAATGAGAAAATTATGAAAATTCCTCAAATAATGCGACGCAGAGTCATTGAAATCGCGAAAGAATGAAAATTTAGATTCTCATTCACAGGCCCTTGAATTTTTATCACAAATTTCTTTCAGATTTCATTCGATGACAGAGAAAATTATAAAAATTTCTTAAACAATGTGTAATTGAAATTGTGTAAAAATGAAAATTTAGCCTCTCCGAAAAAGTATGAAACCAGCTGAAAATCTTTCTTTTAAGAACAGAAATAAATGATTGCGAGATTTTATTGGATGAAAAAGAAAATTATGAAAATTCCTTAAATAACGTAAAACGGAAGCAGCAAAATTCGATATATTTACACGAGGACACGACCGATGATCTTTTCTGAAAGTCACGATTTCTCAAGGTCGTATATTTCCGGATCTTTGTCCTCCCAGTATCCGAAACTAGGCTTCTTTGCCGAGAAGTCAATTGATAAGGCGAAATTTCGCCTTCCGCGAGGCTCAGACACAGCATCAAGATTTGTAGCTCCTGTAACGAATAATTTAATTTTCACGTGCAATTTTTTCATCAGAAAAGCTAAAAGTGTATAAATTTAAAGTTCCCGACGTTGGGATGTTCCCAAGCGATTTTTTTCTTCTTTCGACGGCATAAATTTGCTTACCTTATGTTTATAATTAAAAATTGTATTTATACGAAGAGCAGTGGCGAGCTGACCCGCAGCTATGAAACGATTTATTAACAATTCGACGGCAGATTCCTCGGAGGAGTCGTTGAGCGAACAGCTGACTCGGAGCTCGGAAATTCCGGCCAGTAGCTCGGATTTTAATTTGTTGAAAACGCCAGATTCAGTATCAATTTCAATGGAATCAGGGCCAGCGAGAATGCACGATTTCCACATAGCCATTTCCACCGTGTCCAGTATTTGTTTGTCCGTCACGATAGGCTCGAGAGTCTCCAGCGGCAATTTCAAGATTTCATACCTAATAAGAAATAAGTTACTTTATTGAAAAAATCTCTGTTCGTCGTCAAGTTCGTACGGGTTGGCGAATTTTCCTACGAACCGTTCTTTATAGGAGTTATTTATATTGTGGTAGTAACAACATTGTTGTTACTACCACAAACATGGCTTTCATAAGAGACGAAAAAGTGTCCATAGCGAGGGGAGCTCTTAAGAGAAACGCTCGCGTGAGTAGCCAATTTATTTTGTGCCTGGTGCAATTTTAAATCCTGGCGAATGTCTCCAACGAAAAATACCGATAAATTATGACGACCAACACAGAGACCCCGTTGCGCATTGTACCACTACAGCGTCAAGCTTCATTTTTTCCTCCCGCATTAACAATCACTCTCAAGTTTGCATCGTTTTGGAACGCAGCGCGACATTATTTCTCATCTTTCGCAAAAATGATTATTCAAATGCAAAATGTAATCACCACGATAAAATGACCGATTTTTCCCACCCGAATGGCAACGAAAAATTTCAATGACATTGAAAATTTTACCAATCATCAATAAATTCGAATATTTTTCGTTGCAGTCCAACGTAACAAACTTCAGCATCGTCATTAACAAACGAATGATTGAACCAAGACGCACGAAATACATTGATAGAACGATAAAGAGTGAGCGCGGCCGAGAGAGAAAGAGAGAGAGAGACGTTACTGTGCGCGATAGGCGATTAAATAATTTCGCGATGACTCGATCGTAACGCGCTATCACTCTCCAGTTGATTTTAGATACACTGCGCATACACTCTGCGCCTGTATACCGCGCACATGCATTGCGCAGCCCGGAAGTGCTCGGAAAACTAGGGGAAATTATGGAGAAATCACTCAATCAATAATCATGAAATATCAATTAAAATGTTAACTCTCTAACAGTTTTTTTCAACTCTCAAATCCTCTCAAACGATTCTAAAACGATTAAAAAAAAAATGAAACGTCTAAGTCCCATTTTTTGAGGAGATAGAAAATATGGGGGCCAACTTCACACCCAAAATTAAAATTAATTTTCCCGAAAAACTATTAACTCTCAAACGATTTTTCTTTACTCTCAAACCCTCTCAAACGATTCTCAAACGATTTGCATTAATTAAATTTAAAAATAATAACTTCGGGGGGCCAACTTCACGGAGGTCCAAAACGCATCGAAAAATGGATTTTTTTTTTAGTCGCGCGTGGCAAAATTGTGAGCTGTCACTTTTTATTGTCAGTTTGTAAGGAATTGAACGGAATCATCAATGTTGACATAAAATTGTGCTAATTATGTCGTTGTATGACGCGACGATTGTATGACGCGTAATTTGGATTTTGAGGTTGTGTTTACTGTCTTTAGCACTGTGTGATCGACTCGTCTTGCGATTTCATGAAAAATCTGCACTTTCCGTACAATTGAAGGAGCAAATATGGCACATTTGCTTGCAAGTACGACAATTGTCGTTTTTTATACTGGAGAAGGAGCGAGAAAAACTCATAATTTTCGATCGTTACGAATAAGTGGATCCCGATATTGGGATAATTCTCGAATCGGTGAGTGCAAAAAAACGTAAACAAGAGAAAAAATCACGAAAAATCAAACTCGAAAGTTGCTCGAAAAGTTGATTGCGTTTTTATGGATCGATTTTTTTGAAGGAAAACGCGCCGAACGATATTTACGAGCATTTTCCCATCGACGATTCGCAAAACGGAATAAAAGGCTCTTGCTCGACTTACAACACTCGTAAACCAGCGGGTGACCAAATTTTTCGTTTGAGCGTTCAGGAGGCTTTGAAGAAAAGTATGGAAGAAAATTGGTCATAGTCGCGTCTCAAGAGGTCAGACAGAACGCCCTGATGAACAAAACGATGAGTTCGACTCTGGAGCTGTCCGCTATGCAATACTGTTTTTTGGAAAGAGTCGGACGATCGAGATATCACGGGGAAGTGACGCAAGGAAAACTGAGTCTGGGCCTGCTGAAAGAAGACCCGAGCTCTTTGTTTTATCATCGAAAGTTTTTGTTGCGACACAAACTCATGACAAAACAATTGCATCATCAAAAAAGCAATGGCCAAGGTTGTAGCGGAAGTTTGTTCCATTTGCCACGATTTTTTGTCGAGAGGAAGCCCAAGGTCATTTTTTTCGCTGAAAGAGTCGTCGAAATTTTGAAATCGCGTCCGAATCAAGTTGCCGAATATGCGTATATCAAGCTAGGACGAATTGAGCATAAAAAATTCCATCAAAAAGTTGTTCAAAACGTTCTTTTTCCAAAAAGTCATCAACACCGATCTGGTTTGTTTTTATTGCTTGATTAATTACTGCGCTACGACACTCGAAATCCGTACAATATTTTCTTCCAGTTGACAGGTCGTACCTTGGCGAACTATTCATCCGGATGCTCCCGACAATGGCAAGTAAAAACCATAGCGCCAACGAAAAAACTTTGAGAGTGGTTCAGCTCATTGATCACAACATAGAAATGAGCGATTTGTGGAAAGACGATGTCTTTGTCGCCGATGACGAAGATCCCTACGGTGAGAATGGAGAAACGACAAAAAATACAATAAAAAACAGAGGCACGTAATTAATTTTCAAAAATTGTAAAATTCCAATTTGCAAATTGAAAATCATCCACAAATCAAAATTTTTTGAGCAAAAAAAAACTGAAAAAATTCTGTATTACGCTCCATTGATTCTACTTTGTTTCCTTTCAAGATAAAACGTTTGAAAAAAAGCGGGTTTTTGAATAAAAGTTTTCGCTTGGGTTAAAAAGACCCATAAAGACCCGCGACGGGTAAATTCGATCAAACGATGATAATATTTACAAGAATTTATATTTTTATTCAATGCAGAGTTGGATATTTCGCCACAACGGTACTCGGTATCATTTTTGAAGCAAGCAAACTCGCGTATCGAAGCGAGTGGTAACGATGGTCTGAGTCAAACGGAGCTCGCGATACAAATGGGAATACCGAGTTTGCAGTCCCGTTCGATAATTCGTCATTTGTCGAAACTGAACATAATCGCGATGTACATGCACGACATGGGTCGGCAGCGCGTGACCAAGTACGTATCGCGCAAAATGGACTTCGCATTCAACAATTCCAGCACGAAATGTCGAAAATGAAGAGCTTCACAAAGTCCGAGACTGAAGAACCGGCAAAGACTGCAGAGAACAAAAAAGAACCGAAAGCGCCGTGCGATGTTCCGGAGGCTCCTGAGACGACGAAAGAAATCGATTCTCCAGCCACCGAGAAACATTCGAGCTCGCTAGACGCGGCGAGAAAGATTCTCGGAAAATACAAGTTGAATGCTCTGAAAAGAAGTTACCAAAAATCTTTTTGTAACGTGGCCGAGCTGAAAAATAATCCGGACGGCCTGATCAAGCGTCGCAGGATTGTCAAATACAAAAAAGATGCTCCGGATACGTTGGGTATTGAAGAACTGAGGGAAAAACTCTCCTTGGTGTCCGATCCAAAGAATCAAGCCGCCTCTCATCCAAATGATATTATTTCTCTGAAAGATCTCGCTAGCTCGGATATGAAAGCGACTGGAACAAACGTTACCTACAGACTGGGTGGGGGTCGTATGGTCCGATAACCACGCCGTATTTTTCCAATTTCTTAACAAAAGTATTTATTAATAAATAAAATTATCAATTTTAATAATATTATTTAATGGAACGCTTTGAAAAACGCCTCGGGTCAGATTGATCCAATATGCACTCATAGGTGTGCAATCGTAGGGTCAATATTGATAATTTGTTGAATGTTTGTCAAGATGAGCCTGAAGTTTGCATCGACGCAATGCCACGAAATTTTAAAAAAAATTCAACCCCCTGAACGGGGGTGTTCCGGAACGAATTTTTTAATTTTTAAATTGTTTCCTTACCTTTTTCGGACCCACAAATCGATTCGTCAAATAAAAAAGTGACGAATGATTTTTTTTTTTTCCATTTCGTGGCATTGCGTCGATGCAAACTTCAGGCTCATTTGTCAAGGCGATAAGCGAGAATGAGGAGCGAGAGGGCTACGACGTGAAGATCGACAAGAAATCGCTGATAAGATTGTTGCAAAGATTGGCAAGGGACATTTTGGTGAAAAACATAATGACATTGAGCACGAACGACAAGAAGAAAAGTTTAACTTTTATATGCGATTCGAGTATCGGCGTCAACCATACGGTCATACGATCGGCGGTCGAACAGGTTAAAATAAAACTTTGTCTCACTGGAGGACGAAAAGTTAAAAAAGTGTTGCAATCGAACGATGAAAATTTGGAATCGGCCGGGGAAAATGGCTCCGCAAACATGGACGCCATGGAAGAGCTCACGGGAACCGATGCGGCATCGAGAAAAACATTGCCACCCGATCTTGTTTACAAGACGGTAAGGAACTTAAGGCGATTCTGTAACTCGCTATGCTGTCGTTATGGACTCATAACGACAAGTTTCGCGAACAAAACTTGTCGTTATGAGTCCATAACGACAGCATAGCGAGTTACAGAATCGCCCTACAGCTCGATCATATGATTTTTTATGGTGCCCCGGAGCATGTCGCTCTTTTTCATCCTGGGACTTTTATCTCTCGTATTTGGGGAGAAAAAATGTGCAAAAATTCTAGAAAACTCTCCATTGATTCTGCTTTGAGGTTTCAAAGTTTTCATAGTCGTTGCATACGTTTTATTTCAAACTGAAACGTTTTAAAGAACAACATTTTCGAAAAAAATTGTCGCTCGGGTCAAAAAGACCCATCCGGTTGACGGATCATGTGATTTTTTATGGGACCCCGGATCCCATGGGTCCTCGTCCTGCGATTCAGATCTCACGTTTTTGGGGAGAAAAAAATCTTTAAAAATCCCAGAATATTCTCCATTGATTCTGTTTTGAGGCTTCAAAGTTTTTATAGTCGTTGCATACGTTTTATTTCGAAATGAAATATTAGAGAACAAAGTTTTCGAAAAAAATTGTTGTCGAAATGAAAAATTAGAGAACAAAGTTTTCGAAAAAAATTGTTGCTCGGGTCAAAAAGACCCATATGATCCCGTCGAAGTCTTAACGATGCCATGTTTTATTTCAGAAAGAAGGTGTGCGCTACGGTTACGCCCCGAAATTCATCCGGATGCAAACTCTTCATACGTATCTCTTTTACTTGAGATACCAACATCCCGGCAAACCTGCCGAGTCGCAGGAAAAACTGATGGAGATATTACGCTTGAAGGGAGCATCGATCGATGAGAAGTTGGAGAAGGAAATGGGGGAAATCGGTTGGAAAATGTTTGTTCCTCCTCTGCCTAAGCAAGCACAACGGTACGAGCTCGTTTGTTTAATATATTTTAAATCGTTATAATCGTCGATTGGTCATCACAATTGATAATGCTATTTGTATTTGTTTGGAAAAAGGATGGCCAAACGGATGGGCTTTGGTTTGCGACGTTTTGTTGCGAATGCCATTGTCGATATTCTTCAAACTCCACAAAGTTTTTTACGCTTTGCCAGCGATCGAGGAATACAGATATCATCCGATACGAAAACACATCCTGGTGAAGGACGTTCCAGCCCCAATGAGGAACGTTTTACTGCTGCGTCGTAAATATATATTCAGCATACACCAAACTGTTTTGCGATTGTGTTACATCGGCCTCTTGCAATTCGGGCCACAAAAGTTCAAGGAAAAGGATAAAATATTTGTTTATCTGAACCGTGAGACTCAACTTATGGACACGACGTCGTCGGCCGCTCATTACAACAAAATCGAGGCGAAAATTTATCCGGTTATTCGATACACGTTCAACTCGATGCAAACGGTCGATAAATATTGGTAAAAATTATGGACTACCTGCGTTCATACTCGGCTGGGAGGCCGTCTCGTTGTTCAAGGCGAGGATTTGGTTCTCGAGAATTTACCGAAGAAAACGGAAATGATCGAGGCGACGAAACCGCATTCGCCTGAAGGGCCTCATCTCCTGGACAACGGTCACGTTCCCGGAGATCGAATGGGAGCCGCAGGCATCGACTCGGCATTTTTCGCCCATTTGAAACGTAATTGCCTAAATAACAACATATTTCGTTTTCAGATTTTCATCTAATTATCGCTCCACTAACGGAACTTCCTCAATTTCTTTTGTTTTTTTTTTGTTTTTTTGTCAAGGCCTGAACCACGGTCCTGTGATCGCCGGCGTAGTGGGAGCACAAAAGCTGCAGTACGACATTTGGGGAAACACCGTTAACGTTGCCTCGAGAATGGATAGTTGTGGAGAAATGGGAAAGCTTCAAGTAACCGAAGAGACTGCTAAAATTTTGAAGAATGCAGGCTACGAGCTGGTGTGTCGTGGTCCGACCTATGTCAAGGGCAAGGGAACTTTAACGACGTATTTTGTAAAAACTCCGTTCGATGGTAAAGAAGACAGTTATTAAGAAGCTCCTGAAAAAAAATCACGCTTATTAGAAAAAATCATAGAATTTCCGTTCGATTGAAACGAGCCAAAATTCGGTTCGATTTGTAACGAAAAACAAAAGTTATTCATCGAAATTCACAAACGAGGCATTTCGAATTTTTTGAATTTGTCAATTCTGGAATAGGCGACGATTTTTCTGCAGATTTTCTCTTCGGATTCTTCGGAAAATCTGATACAAAGTCTGGATTATTTCTGAAATCTCAAACTGCCATTGAAAACTCGGAAATATTACACCAAAAACGTTTCTCGTTGCATTTGGAGGACATCACAACATCCTCTCGAAACACTTTTACCGTTTCCAGCACAAAATATTATTTTTTAAACATTCAAAACACTTTTATTAGCTGACTAGTGTTTCCTTGTTTTTCAACGCTCTCTGGAACGGCCTTTTCCACAAAAGCCTCCCTAAAATGTGTACAACGTTTACAGGACACCGTAAAAATGATCTCTTTTCTATAAATACTTTGATAACGAAGGAACAAACAAGAAATTTACTCAACTCGGCACGAGACACCATTCCGTGTTTAAATACTCAACGACAACAATCATGTTAAGTCTCAAATCTATTTTCTCTCCGATTTACGACAAAAGAGAATTTAGAAATGGGTCGACGACCCAGCGGAGACGGCGGTTTAATGTAAATATTTTCTGTAGATTAATGTATACGTGTGTAGAATAATAATTATCAAGAAACCAAAACTCGCGCTCGTTTCTATTTCCCGAGACTCTTTTTCCGGCTACTCGTTTTTTTACCCTCTAAACTCTATCGAAACTTATAACGCTGAAATCTTGTTTTTCCGTCGCTGATCGATCGAAACGGCGAGTAAAAAACTCGTCGTTAATGAATTTGGAATCTGTACAAATCGTGGAACACAATTGAAAATTTACTTGAGTCTCTTTTCATCATAGGACCAAACGGGGATCATGGATTGAGGCAAAATGGATGAGAAAAAAACATGGTTTGCACGTTTGTCAGGTTTCTGGGGTTTTTAATTGGATGACTTGTTGATTTTCAATTTTTTTAATTCGATTTTGACACTTTTTTATTCAGACAACAATGAACAAATTTACAGGGTTTGAGGTTATGTTATCGATGTTTCGACTTGTTCGGGAATTTTTCAGTTGAGAAATTGATTTTCAATTTTTTTTATTCGATTTTGACACTTTTTATTGAGAAAACAAATTTACACGGTTTGAGGTTATGGTATCGATGTTTCGCGACTTGTTCAAGAATTTTTCAGTTGGAAAATTTGATTCGGAAAATGCAGAGTTTGAAGACTCGAAAACTCTGTATTTGATGAAATCACGTCTAATTTATTGGAGACCGATAACGAAGATATAATCAGATGCTTTGAATGAAATTACAGCCGAGAGCACTTGAAAACAAGATTATGTTCAACTCGTCAATTTAATTAATCACTTGTCAGTTCTCCTGATAAATTACACAGACTCACATGGCCGTATGGTTACAGCACTTCAGAGTGCAAACCCGAGCCAACTAAAATAATAATAATAATAAATAATAAATAATAAATTACACTTCCGAATTTCTCCCGAACCTAACCTCACTTTTGGTAATTCGAGTTTTTCTACTCTTGAGCGCTGATTGTTTCAAAAAAACAAACAGTGCACGTGGAATTTTTCATCTTCAGTCATCCCGAATGTGAATGATAAAAATTTTATTGTCAGTCGTACAAAAATTGACACTCGGCGAGCACATTTGCTTCGCGTCTGTTCCACTTTCAAGATCAATTATTGTGCTGCAAATTGTTGGATAATTCAGTTCAAATCGTGACTCCGGATTTAGTTTTCCGAACCCTGAATTCGTGGTCAATTATTTTCTGTCTTCAACGGATTTTAAAGAAAAATTAAACTTGCTTTTATTTTACTGATTCGAGATGAAAGGCTTTCGTATATTTATTTGTTGATTATTTGGTCTCGGAGAATATACGTCAATCGTTGATTCTGTTTCATCAGCCGTTCTTTCGGCTGTTTCTCCGCCACTCCCTTCGCCTTCTTTCATGAAAAATTGGTTCGAATTTTTGCTTTCAACGGATTTTCATGAAAAATTGTTTTAAATTCTTGCTTTCATCGAATTTTCATAGAAAATTGTTTTAAATTTTTGCTTTTAATGAAATTTTGATAAAAAATTGTTTTTAATTTTTGCTTTTAATGAAATTTTCATAAAAAATTGTTTCAAATTTTTGCTTTCTACGAATTTTCATGAAAAATTGTTTTAAATTCTTGCTCTCATCGAATTTTCATAGAAAATTGTTTTCAATTTTTGCTTTTAATGAAATTTTTATAAAAAATTGTTTCTTCAAATTTTTGCTTTCAACGGATTTTCATGAAAAATCGTTTTAAATTTTTGCTTTTAACGAAATTTTCATGAAAAATTGGTTCAAATTTTGGCTTTCAACGAATTTTCATGAAAAATTGTTTCAAATTTT
>JACEOJ010005142.1:7500-17915 GCA_013761285.1 Campoletis sonorensis | reverse complement strand
TAAAATTTCCGACTCGTCCTGGCCAGGACAATCCACAACTTCAACGCAATCTTCCTTCGAAGACTGAAAAACGAGGCGGAATTGTCCAGCAGAAAATCTTCAGACCTCGGAACAAATGAAAGAGCCAACGTGGGAAATCGCAAAATTAAGATAAGCAAATCAACGAAATTTATATCTCCAAACGAAATTTAAAATCAAATAAAACGAATATCCAAACGAATTGAGTATGCGTGAATGAGTGTGAAGTGAGTGAATGCGTGTGCGAATTGTTATTTCAAAAATTAAATTGTTGCTTGTGCGAAATAAAAATATATAATCTTACACCCCATTTTTTTATAATTCTTCGATAAAGTGTATCTTGCTAATAAAGGAGTGAATAAATAAAAATGAAAAAACAGTGATAAAATTTTGTGTCTTTATATGTAAAAGAAAAAATGAACAATGGGTGCGAAAAATTATTAGAGGAATGGGGGTTGATGGAATTGATCGACCGTTTCAAAGGTACGGTATTATTTATTATATAAATATAATTGTATTTTCGTTTTAAGGCTTCAAAGTGTAATTTATTGTGGCGGGTTGATTATGTTCTATAGCGAATAAAATCGACGAAAATTCTTTGAAACATTTGGACGAAGGATTGATTGCTGAAGTGATTCCCGAAATTGGTCTACGGGCTAGTTTTTTGATAAAATGGAAAAACTACACAAAGAAACCGGGAATCTCATCGTCCATCAAAAAAGTCGCTCTGGAAGTAAGTAAAGCTTTTTACAATTATTAATTCAACTATTACAATGTTTTTATTTTCTTTTTTTTTGCGAATGTAAACGAAAATCCCCTTCACACCGTTATAACACCAATGACCTTCATCGAATACCACGCCTTCACTAAGCAATTCTGAGACCGCCAGCAAAATATGCTGTTGGAATGAAAAAAACTACGACTATATAAATATTTGGTGATAATGACAATTTTTTTTTTCACAAAGTTTTTTTTCGTTTTTCACAAAGAATGTGGAAAAGTTCTGTCAACTTCAAAATTAATTAATTTTCAGTATTGATAATACACAAATCAATTTTCATGAATTAACGAAGATGGCTTAATTTTTCTTTTACTTAGCAGACTTACCGAGTACTGGAATTTATATTAAATGAGATTTTTGTTTGTGAAAGGATCAGCATCGAAATTTTAATACTATCAACTTACAGATTCATAAAAAATCTCGTAAAATTCCATAATTTTTTTAATGATAGCAAAATTAAATCCAAATCATGATACAATTGAAAGTCAATGTCGGTAATTTATCGAACATAGTTGAATTATTATAGCTATTTGTTTTTTAGTTCACTGATTGTAGTACGAGTACCGAAATCGAGTTGAAATGCGATTCCGTTCCGTGAAGAAATAAACAAAAGAATTTATAGATTGTGGAAGAATTCGAAAATTGCTCACTTGTACCAAAAATTTTCATTTAAAATTGAATTATTTGACAACTCATGGAAAAATTAGATGAATCCAATCAATTTTTTATTTGTCACGAACTTGCCTTCGTTGATTTGTATATTGTAAAAGACAATTTTTTTTTTTTCTAAAAGACATTTTTTTAGAATTAGATTTTTGTTCGAATTCCAGATTAGCGACGTTGATGGTAATGATGTCGATACAGACGAACTGAGCAGTTCCGAGTCGAACCATGCTCCTGATAATCCTGTGCCAACCACTTCAACCTCGAAAAGTCACAAATTAAAGAGACAAAGAGCCTTTATTGGGGAAGAAGCGTTCCGAAAAACTCAGCGCTACGGCGTGGCAGATCTTTTAGAACGAAGCTTGCAAGGACGTCTTATTCAGCAACATTATAAGAAGTCACGAACTCTAAATCCTAAACTTCGCAACAGATTGGTGGACGTGCTTGTAACCGAAGCATTGGGCGAAAGTAATGGGTAAGTACTTTATCGAAACATGTCTGCAAAATGACTCAAAAATTTGTCTTTCATGGACATCCTGTTATTATACGTACGTTTGCAGGAATTTGAGAAACGATGATCTCGAGTTTCGGTCCAAAGATATTGTCAAAATCTTCTCTTCAGAGGTAGCTGAAACCTATTACATCGCACCTGTCACAAAAGAATTATCTCGAAAGAATAAGTCACTTTCGTCGAAGGGCAAGCTTGTCGACAAATATCGCAACAAGAGACGCGAATATCGACGTCTGATCGGTACGAAAGCGTCATCGTGGGACAGCGAGGCAGACACCGATACCGGGACAGTGAATGCTGGTAAGAATATTGAAAAAATAGTGACTCCTTGTTAGAGGCTATCGGTTTATCTGTAAATTGGTAATTTTTTGACTTTTTATAATTTACAGATGCTGAAATTATTGAAAGTATCAATTGGCTGAAAGCCAATCAGCCACCATGGGAAGTCGTACTGTCACACTGGAAAAAGACTTTTAAATACCGACAAGATGAAATGCACAAAAACTTGGACAAAACTGTTAACGCGATTATCGAAGCATGGTCGATTTTAAAAAATCCAAGTGGTTACTTTTTGATTGACGACGATTTCGCTTCCAGCAACCTGACAGAAAAGTTTTTAGATCTTGATAGATGGAAACAGTTTTTTAATAAAGTCAAAGCAGTTTGCCCATTAAAAAGTTCCTGAGGCGTCGTCGCTGATGAATTTGTCAGCGTTCTACACCGAGATGATCTCAACGATGGTAAGAATTCATAAACCGAAAAGGTTGTTGACAACGTTTACTACCTCAAAAGATTTCACGCCAAAACGTTTTTATTGCAAAAATAGTCTGATTGTACACGCTACGGTTGGTTAACTCAGAGTAATTTACAATTAACTGCTGTTCTTATAATTTGATTTTTTTTTATTAAAATAAATGTTTTTGCAGATTCCAGGTGATGTTTTCAAGCTATGGCAAGAGCGAATTGAGGCGATAAAAAAAATCAAGTTAACTCTTCAACCTTACATGATTGTGGTTGGCGAAACGATTGCCGAAATAGCAACATTTCTTGTCTGCATTGATTCAGTGCTGTATAAAGTGCCGTCAGCCCTTAAAGCATTGGATATCTGCTTCAAAACTTTCCACGTTCTGGATGTCGAATATTCAAATGCCAGTGAACAAATCTGGTATTTACTACAAATTGGTTTGTATGACTTCACTACAAAATACGACAAAAAAATATCATACATTATGGAAGTTGTAAATGCTATATCGTCGCTTCCTCCGATTTGAAAAAAAAAAAAAACAAAAAAAAGGAAAAGAGGTAGGACGAGAAAATATCGTAAAGCATTTTGTGTCGAATAAGCTGCCCCGTTCTCTTGTCAAAATGTACTTTTGTCCGTTTTGTGAGCATGCAGCACCAAATACAATAGAGTTACGAGCACATATTAAATATCAGCACGGGCCTTTGACGCATGGTATTTATGAGTGTAAATACAATAATTGTAAACGTAGCTTCTCGGTGTATCATGCTTATGAAAAACATCTAATTAACAAACACCCAATTGCGAAAATCATTAAAAAACCAAAAAAAAAAAAAACTACAAGTACAGATTTAGGAAATTTGGGTGACATTTTTGAACCATTGACAAAAATTGATTTAGAAGTTCTTGCCGATAACGCTCAAATGCAAAGTTTTTCGGAACAAGTGAAACATCGTGTGAATGTTTATGTCTCGAAACAATACGCTAAACCTAATGTTCCCCGAGCTTTAGCAACCGAAACCGTACAGGAGACTAGAAATTTGCTCAGTTATTTTCTAAAAATTTTGGAACAATTTCAATCAAAAACTACCAGTAACATTCATAGTATCTTGAACAATTCTTTCGACAATTTCAAATCCGAATTCAAATCGATTAATTACTTCGCGTCTACGGGCACATTGCTAAAACCAGAAACAGTGACTATCGGTGCCACCATCCGACCGAAACGTATTCAATTTGCCGTCAGGCAAAAAGGATTCACAGCCGAAGACGGATGCAGATCGAATACTCTCATTCTTGAGAAAGCAGTTGAGACCATGAAGGGCATTGACGGAGGAGTGGTAATAGTAGCGGATGTGTCAAAAGCATTCGACACCGTGCCACACCGTGCCACACCGAGCAATACCACACGCACTAAGCTGCAAAGGCATACCATGTCACATTATCAAACTGGTCAATAAAATGTACACCGACTGCATAACGTCCATCAAGGGACCAAGACAACAACAGGTCGAGATAAAACTAAGGAGAGGCGTCAAACAGGGTGACCTGCTATCTCCTCTGTTATTTAATCTAATAATGGAGCCGGTGATACACGCACTCGATAACGAAGATGGTGGTCTAAGAGTAGGCGAAGAGCGCATAGCAGTTCTGGCCTTTGCGGACGACGTTGTAATAATTGGCGAGGACGGGAACGATGCGCAGAAAAAAGTAGAAAGACTGGATAAATACCTATCGGACCTTGGCATGAGCTTGTCGATATCAAAATGCTCAACATTCGAAATGAAATCAGGGAACAAGACGTGGTACGCAAGGGACCCAATGCTGAAGGTAAGAAATGAACGAATTCTAGTAATAAAGGCAGAAGAGATGTGCAAGTACCTAGACACAAGATTCAGCCCATGGACAGGCCGCCAAAGAGGGAAGGAGATCCCAAAGATCATGGGAGCCATAAGAAATGTGAGAGTGTTGAGCTTGAAACCGTACCAGAAAGTGGACATAATCGCCACCTTTATATTGCCGCACTTTATGTACGAACTCACAACCAGTGCACCATCGGCTGGGACACTCAAAATTTTGGACACGGACATAAGGTGTTAAATAAAAGAGATTCTGAAGCTTCCACTGTCCACGGCCAGGGGCTCCTTCTATACGCCGAAAAAGGATGGAGGACTAGGCCTCATCAGGATATCGCGAGCAGTGCAACTACTGACAATTAAAAGCGGCATAACAACAGCTGAATCCAATGATCCAATCCTAAGGGAGATCAGTAGGAATGCGAAATTCCAAAAGCGGATAAAAAGAAGCGCTGAAGTGCTTCGGGTTAACATACCGAATAACAAGAGCGCCTATGCACATATGAAAAAGGATACAAGACAACGGGAGAGGACTCCCTGGAAAGAGCTCAGTTCGCAGGGGCATGGAGTTGATGACTACCGGCAAGACAGATACGGAAACTGCTGGCTCAAAAGGCCAATGCTGTTGAAATCGTCACGCTACCTGGATGCATTGCGACTGCGGACCAATACGTTTGGCACTCGAGTGGTACTAAGTAGGACCAAAGCCAACGTGCCAACTATATGTCGAAGATGCCAACTATTGCCAGAGACACTAGGTCATATACTCGGGCAGTGCATATCGACAAACCCGGCAAGAATAAAACGGCACGACGATATAAAGAACCTCATTGCAGACCGAGTGAGCAAAACGCACATGGTAATGCTCGAGCCTACCATTGATAAGGAAGGTACCCTGAAAAAACCGGACATGGTCATCAAGACCAATGACGAAGCTATTGTGGTGGATGTTACTGTAAGATACGAGAAGGGTTCGTATCTGCTGGATGCGGACAAAGAGAAGAGGACGAAATACTAGCGAACGGCAGAGTTGATGGCGGAAAAACTGAACGTGCCAAATGGAATCGTGCTACCAATCGTCGTGGGAAGCAGACGCACCCTGCCGAGGAAAACCATCTAGGCACTCGATAAATTGAAGATCGCCAAGAAAGACCGACAGACAATAGTCCTCAGCACACTACGATTGTCAATAGAGATCGCGAACGCCTTTATCGACTATTGAGGCTAAGAAGAAGTGACAGAGCCTAACTGAACAGACGATAAAACTGTGACGTCCGTATAACTTATCAAGTATGTGTTGAATTTATTTATTTATTTTAATTATTTTATTTATTTTATTCATTCGACACGACCAAACTTTCATCGCCGGACAAATACCACTCAATGAAAAGACGAAGGTCACCTAAAAATCGAACTTACATACACATGACAAGTTGAACAACAAGCAGACGGAACAACATAACCAACTGACCTAGAGTACAACCCACCGAAGATACGGGTGTATTCTGCGTGACAACGAACAGGATCACAAGCCCACGGCGTTAAAGACGTGGTGCGAGTTGTAAGGCGTAACACCTAACAACAATGTGTAGACAGGTCACGGCGACGGAGCCAGGCTCCAAGCCTGGGCGGACACCTCTACACGGTCTTTCCCGGTAACATTCCGAAAAGAATGGTTAAGATCCGCTAATCGTACATAAAAATAGTTGTGTACGAATTCCGTTTGAGCTAATTTTTCCAAGACCCAAGCTCGAAATAAAGGAGTAAATTTGAACGCGACAAGCCCTACAACGAGCCTATCATCGAAAGGGTATTGTGTGGGGATTTATCCCCCCCGTACAGGAAAATAGCCAAATGCCTCGTCATCTAATGAGTGACGCGCATGAATGGATTAACGAGATTCCCTCTGTCCCTATCTACTTCCCCCATGGGTGCGGCCTTGCCGTGGCGGAGGGGCTCACGGCCGCACGCCCGAGGAGGAGTAGGAGGGAGTGGGCCACCGTCACCCGACTCCCACCAAAAGACTTGGAGCAGTGCGGCCTAGCGAACAGCACCCAAAGTTGGGACGTGTGGGTGCCTGACCGGCACCCAAAGCCGGTCAGGTCGAGGCGTAAGCTTGAAAGGAGAGGCGAAAGCCTGGAGCGAGAGGCGAAAGCCTGGAGGAAGAGGCGAAAGCCTGAAGGGAGAGGTGAAAGCCTGCACGGAAAGGCGAAAGCCAGCAGAGCGATGACAGTGAATGTCAAGGAAAGAAAGGGAAGGTAAAGATATCGAGAAGGAGAGTGGATGATGATGAGGTGAAGGATCCGGGCATGGACCCTTGGGGCAGTCAATTCTCCCTTGAGCTCCATGCCCCGGATATTGTTGAAAGGCTACATTGCCTACGGACAATACGGAGCCAGACAGTGTGGTGCATGGAACGCAGGGAAGAGGATGTGGTAGGTCCTGGTTCTTTCGGGTTTGGCGTACCCACGTACCTGAGCTGTGTGCAGGGTGCCCGGACTAACCACAGTCCACTACCTTAGTAGGTTGTCTACGAACGTCTCAACAGTGGCGTTTACTGGAACCGCGGAGGTCAGGAGCTCCGGCGATGCTTGCATCGTTGCCGGGTCGCTGGGTTGGCCTCGCGGGGGCAAGTGGTGCATAAGTGTGTGAGTTGCGCTGACATCAACAACGCAGGTACGATCCTTTCCAGATCGAAGGGAGTTTTAAAAGGTCTCCCCCCCCTCACCAAGGGGCCAAACTGAGCTGGAATTCATCAGGGAGGAAATTGGAAGCTGCTCGTCTTGCGTTGGTGCCCTAGGGTCCAATCAGCAAGGCGGGTAGCGCGCTTGCAAGGCGTATCCTGGCACCTTGCACTTGGGTGCCACGTCGTAAGCCGAGAGGCGGAGATGGCACGTAAAAAACACATGGTGATATAATGTCCCCATCTACTTTCTAGCAAAACCACTGCCAAGGGACCGGGCTTGGAAAAATTAGCGGGGAAAGAAGACCCTGTTGAGCTTGACTCTAGTCTGGCACTGTAAGGAGACATGAGAGGTGTAGCATAAGTGGGAGGTGGCAACATTGTTGCACGCGCTTCTCGCGGCAGAGAGCCGGCAACCACCTCGTTGGCTGCAAAGCTCACCCGATCTCGAGCCCCGTTCTCGTGCTTTTGCAATCGCAGAGTCGGCTCAAAGGACGGGATTGGTGGCTGCAAAGCTCACCCGATCCGGTGTCCCTGCTCTGCGCCACCAAATTACACAACCAATCACAAGCGGTCACTCCCCCCCCCCCCTTCGTTCACTCAACGTCGAGATACCAGCCTCACCAAGGTCCGATGCTTCATTCCATCACTCGCTCTGCGAAGAGCGACATCATGCCACGAAGGAAGACGCCATCGTACCTACGCCGCTTAGACAGACGCGCTGAGGAGCGAAAGGAGAAAGAAAACGAAGACCCCAACAACAACGGACCTCCATCAACCGGCGAGAGTTGCCCGGTAAAGAGAAGAACACCATCTCCCAAGCGACCGAAGCGGGCGGAGCCCACACCTCGACGCTTGGCTAGCGGTGTCGTGCATCCGGACGTCGTCCGAGCTCTGCAAAGAGTTCGAACACAGCCGAAGAAGCCCGAGGCACAGCCAACGCTGAAACGCAACATTATTAGTCTTTCGCCGAAGAAAAGGGACCCGGTGCAAGGCAAACCTCACGAACCCACTGAGACCATCGTCGCGCGGATTCAAAAACCCGCTAAAAGCCCGCTTGTCCAAATAATTTGAACAGCGAATAACCAAACGGCTTTTCTCAAGGCCAACAAATCTAACGTGGGTAGCTTTGATTGTCGCTCCTAGGCAACACGAGTGACAACATCACCGGTGAAATACCACTACTTTCATCGTTTATTTACTTACTCGGTTAGGCGGAGCGTGTGCGCCTCGGACTCTGTCCCTGGCTGTCACGGTGTTCTAGAGCCAAGCGTGTAAGAGTAGTGTGAGGCTTCGGCCGATCGCCCATTATACTCCCGCGTGATCCGATTCGAGGACACTGCCAGGCGGGGAGTTTGACTGGGGCGTACATCTGTCAAAGAATAACGCAGGTGTCCTAAGGCCAGCTCATCGAGGACAGAAACCTCGCGTAGAGCAAAAGAGCAAAAGCTGGCTTGATTTCGATGTTCAGTACGCATTGAGACTGCGAAAGCACGGCCTATCGATCGGACGTTGAACGCCTTTTTTTCGCGAGGGCGTTGATCGTCCGACAAACTTTAACGCTTAAACACGTTCATTTTTCGAGGGCGTTGACCGTCCGACGAACTTTGACTTTGAAAAACGTTTGTTTCCCGAGGTCGTCGACCGTCTGACAAACTCTCGGACGTTGAACGTGTTTTTTTCACGAGGGCGTTGATCGTCCGACAAACTTTAACGCTGAAACACGTTCATTTTTCGAGGGCGCTGACAGTCCGACAAACTTCGTCTTCTAATGATTTTAACCTGAAGAAAAAACCGTGGACAAGTACATTTGTTTGACTCCCGTTTCTACCACTTAATACCATACATGCCCCCTCCCCCCAAAACGTAGAAAAAATTGATTACAAATAAAGGAACCTACTATCGAAAAACTAAAATTTATAATATCGGTAGTAGGACGAATATTTGATGAGTGTTCGATAATAGATCGATATAAAAAATGCAAAGGATCAATTGGTGATTAAAAAGAGATAAAAATACCAATGTACGAAAATAAAAACCAACCGCAACCAACATAGTCCGGAAGAGAAAAAAACTTATCTAATGAATTCAAATTGCAGAAAACAAAAATTTCAAACGGAAAAAATTACATTGAAAAAAAAAATTTTGGCCGGATTACTTGGCGGGTTTTTGTTGCTTATCTTGAATCACATGACGTATTACTCATAGTTACAAACCCGCCAAGTACCCCGGCCAAAATTTTTTTTTCAATGTAATTTTTTCCGTTTGAAATTTTTGTTTTCTGCAATTTGAATTCATTAGATAAGTTTTTTTCTCTTCCGGACTATGTTGGTTGCGGTTGGTTTTTATTTTCGTACATTGGTATTTTTATCTCTTTTTAATCATCAATTGATCCTTTGCATTTTTTTTTTATCAATCTATTATCGAACACTTATCAAATATTTGTCCTATTCCCAATATTATAAATTTTTGTTTTTTGATAGTAGGCTCCTTTTTTTGTAATCAATTTTTTTCTATGTTTTTAGAGGGGGGGGGGGGCATACATTATATTAAGTGGTAGAAACGGGAGTCAAACAAATGTACTTGTCCACGGTTTTTTCCCCGGGGAGGGGATTTTTTTCCCAGGATATCTCTCGTTTTTTTGTGATCATCTTGATTTTTTTATCATAATTGAGGTTTCACTCGAATCTTGCGCAAGCCTGACCGAGTCATGTCATCATATAATTGCTGTAATTTTGATGTATAAACTTGTTGGCGAAGATGTTCCTTGAATACAACGTTCATATAACCAGCGAAAGCAAATAACCTAGCGTGTAGAATATTGGGAGTTTTTTGGTTTATTCGTAGACCGCAACTGAAAAATATTGAAAATCATGATTTCACAAGAAAGTCACATGTAAATTTTTGAAAATAAACATTCCATCAACACTTCTTGTTTTTACAATTTTTTATTCATGAACAAGATACATTTTGATCACTAGGTCTCATCACGCACACACTCACTTTTACGAAAAAAAAGTCTCTTGATTTGAGACAAGAATATGATGGATATGCTTGAAAAAAAAACTCGCCGCGTTCCACGATCTCAACATCAACAGAATCGATTTGAGAGTTCACACATTTTTAGAACGTCTGTCACTGCATTTTTGAGGTTATGTTTT
>JACEOJ010005137.1:0-13614 GCA_013761285.1 Campoletis sonorensis | reverse complement strand
TTTTGTTTGAATGAGCAATTTGCATAAAAAGTTATGGGCCGGACAAGTACTCTGTGCGCATACGCTCAACGTACGGTGGTGAACGTTTAACAAATTGTTACCAATCCAACCATATTGGTGGCCTCAAGTTATATAACCTGTAGCCCATTTTTGCAATTTCTCCGCGTTGGCTAAAGTTTTTCAATTCCGATAGTGGAACAGTGTTGAAAAATTTCACTTCTGAAAATCCAAGAGGGCCAGATGACTTAGTGATAGTTTGCAAGTCGAGCGTTTGTCTGACTGGAATCATAAAAGTCTTCGCCCACGCTGAAAATTTTTAAAAACGGGGTAAAACTTTTATATTTTAATCGGGGGAACAAAGGGGGAGAATCACGTATCCGAAAAAACGAGAGGCATGGATAACTAATTAAATATACAAGGTTAAAGTTCTAAATTTTAATAAATACCATTGAAATTCTTGTCCGAGTATTGATATTGTAAATTTTAATCATGTACGTAAATTAAATGTTGACTTTTTCCGTTTTAAATCTATTTTTGTAACTTAGCAACTCCTTTCCAGCAACAACTGATTTCTTCTTATTTCTCTTTACTCAAATCTCAAACATCGATGGAATACTTGTCCTTTTGTTAATATCAGAAATTTTAGTGCTGAACGAAAATCATGGCCTTTTGTTATTATTTTTTGAGACGTGTCTTTTTGGGAGGATTTTCTTTTTTCTCGTTAATTGATTTTCAGACATCAATAGGATACTTGTCCTTTCATTGATATAAAAATGTTTAGTGCTGAACGAATATCATGGACTTTTATTATCAGTATTATTATCATTTTTGTACCATTTCTACGTTTTCTTGTATTTTCTTCAATCTTTTCCAATTTTTTTTAAGATGATATTTTCTGGGGTTTTCTCTATTCTCTAATTTTTTGAGGTTTTCCATGTTTTTTGACGGGAGTCGTTCTGGAGAGTTTTTTTTTAGGTGATTTATATATTATTGTATTTTTTTCGGTCTTTTAGAATTTTTTTGAGAGAATTTTTTTTCGGGATTTCTCTCTATCCTTTATTTTTTATTTTTGGATTTAAGATTTTTCGAGGGTAGTCGTTCTGCAGTGATTTTTTGGGTTTCTTTACTCTTTCCTTTACTTTACTTTTTCCTTTATTGGTATTCATAAGATTTTTTTAGGGGCTTGAATTTTTTGTGGGGAGTAGATTTTTGTTTTTAGATTTTTCTGTGTTCTCATTTTCTTTCATAATTTCATACTCTTTTCATAAGAAAGTACAAATAAGCCGTACATACTTAGGAATAAGAATGAAAAAAGGACCAAACAAAGTTTTTCGTTTGACGATACATATCTAGAGACGCAGCAGCGTCTTGAGGCCAAGTACAACAAGAAAAAGTTTAAGCGGCCAAGGCAAGTCGCGCCGTGTATCTATACTCGAAATTCGGCTCTTTTCCATTGCGCTCGAGCTTAGACTTAAGAGAAGACGCGAACGAAACAATAGGCGGACCAAGGTCATTTCCTTAAACCGATGTAAATCTGGCATTCATTCGATATTAGTGGAGAGAAAAATAGGTATAAATTGTTTCGAAGAATTGTGATTTCTATGTACTCACTCTGTAAACAGCAGGCGGGATTCAACGACGAAACGTATACAGTACTGTAAACTTTTCATAGTTTTTAGTAATAAATCCCGTTCATGTCCATTGTTGTTTGTACTCGCACTGTCAATCCGTTTTCGTAAAACGGCGATGAGCTTTTTGTAAGCGAGAGTGGCAGAAAAACTTTCGGAAATGTAAAGGTCAAGAACAGGCTGGAAGTGTTGATATTTTCTATCAGACACTAGACCTATTATGTACAGTATGCATTCGAAAACCAGGTCATCATAGTCATCGCTGTCAGAATAGCTCATGAGGATATTAAATAGCGCATCGAGTACATCCTGAAAATGTGAATAATTATGGTGAATTGATACGTAGTTGCAGAATTCCTGTTTTAGTTTTCAGCTAGTTTCTACTTTCGCAACGACATGTGTCAATTAAACCCCTATCAACGTTGCCCCACCCACCCGACTTTTGTAGGAACGAATTACCGCATGCGAGAATTATAACAACAATTGGAAGAATATGTATATTGTGACGTGGCAATTTTGATTATTACGAAAATATTTTGAAGAATGGAAAAGGCACGGGAGGATACGTCGTTCGACGTTGTGAGAATTTATTGCGAGCAAAAACTAAAAAGACTCGCGCGATGTCATACTATTATTTTTCTTATTTTATTTGATTTTTTTACAATGGAATTTTTCTAGATCGCACACACGCACTCGCACACACGCACGCGCGCACGCACGCACGCACGCACACGCGCGCATGCGCATGCGTGGAATTGAAGGGACGATAGGTGTGTACCACCGCTCGTGCGGTGGTACGTACAGCATTTTTTTTTTTTTTGCAGTTCATATATCTGAATTTATGTCAATAACTAAATCTCGAAAAAATTGTTGGTAAATCACGAAATTTGAATCGAAATGAAGGCATTTGTCCTTGGCTCTATGTGAATCAACCGGTTTCAATACTTTTTGAAAACAGAAGACAGTTAAAAAAACTAGAAAACATTTTTTTTTGCCGATCATTATTTGAAGTGAATTACAGGATGTCGGCTGAGCACATTATGGTTTTGGTTTGTTTATATGAAACAACGATCGTTCTTCCGTAGAGCTCCAACGATTTGAGTCGATTTGAAGTTGAAGTCTCCAATGACAAAAATCACTGGATTCTCGCTTAGAAAAGCGGTGACAATAAATAAACAATGGAAAATGTTTATACGAAAAAACGATTCGTTCTTTCGCAATTATCCAACGCTCCAAATTAGTCAGAATCGCTTGCTCGTTTAGGTCTTTCGGCGGCTTGTTGATCTCCATTTGTAACCTAAAAAAATTAAACGCACGTCAACAATCATCTGATCGCGGAGTACACTACGATTAAGCTACACTAAAGCTTATTGCTCTGCCCATATTTTCGCACGTAGTTTTTCCGGATCCTTGATTCCTCTGCGCTCTCCTTGATTGCCTAATGTCAATGCACTCACGACTACTATTCGCGGAGTCTTCTCTAACGTTTTCCCGAAACTTAGTTTCGATGAACTAAAGTTTGGCGACGTCGGTATCTCAATTATGACTTTTTACAAAAAAATGTTCGAAACAAAATTCCGTCCTCAATTTTGCATCGATTTTGATGCAGCAGGGCTCAAAATGTGTGTTTTGACATCGCGTGTCGTTCGACAGGCCAAAATTTAGCTCCGTTGATTATTTTTGGATTAATTGATTACTTACTCCGATGATAACGAAAAATCCAAAAAAAAAATCGAGTTTCAAAAAACGGCTCCGTCAAACGCTCCGTGCCGTGATATTTCATGCACAGTCCAATTTTTATTGCAATCGGTCGCACGGTGTGGACGAATTCGTATTTCGAAATTCCGAAGAGCACTTAAGAGAAAATGTTAGGCCTACAAAAAGTTGTGCATTTTTTTACTCAATCGCCTGGATTTTTTTCAGAATATTTCTTCGTTTTTTTTTGAATCTTGAGAGTAAATTTTTTTTTTTTTAATGTCAATAAAATGTTCTGAGGTACTTTCCGCGTCTGGGCGAGTTTTTCTTCGAAAAAGCGGCCTTGGGCTTTCGTTGAAAAACTTCAATGAAAAACTTTGACAAAAAACGTCTAGGCGTGTTTTTCATCGAAAAAACCGCTGGTGAGAACCTCGCCCAGCCGCTTTGACGACAAAACTTCTAACCTTTCAGGTAATGACTACTATTGTTAAATAGAGCATTACCACTTAACTTCAACCTGAGACTATAGTTAGGAACTACTTCCTCCGGAAAGCCCCAGCATTGCGCTGGAAGTCTAACCCCAGAAAGTAGAAATAGATCGGTAACCGTAGGCAGGCAGGGAATTAATAATGAAAATTCGAGTCATTCAAATCCATCGATTCTAGAACAAGCCTTCTTGCTCTACAAGGCATTTATGCCTTTCCGAGCACGAACTATATTTCAGCGGATAGAGATTCTTAAATTTTCTATCGGATCATTTTTTTAAATTTACTTCGGTGATTTGGTGCTTGTAGCTTAGGCAACATCGAGCTCAACAAGCGCTACTCGTTTGTCGCGAAACTCCTTAATTAACTGTTGAATATTGGAGTTTATCTCCCAGCTTCTCCGGCGTTTCGAATTCACGGAGTCCTTCTTCCTGATATTACCAGCCTCTCGAATCAGTCTCATTCAACCATTAGTTTCCTTTTTTTAAAAACACGTCATAAACGTCTGGGTTACTACAAAGAATTCATGTTCTTAACTTTTAACTCATTTGCTGATGCCTAAAGATTTCCTTAACATAAATTCTATAATGTTCAATACAACGATAGCAGTTTATTCGAGAACTTTACTCTGACAACACGTTCGGAAATTATCATTGTTATTGCTCGAGTTCGCTGAAGAGTCATGGATATGTGTTGAAAGAGAAAGAAACAAAATACTCGGTTTCGATATAAGACGACGGGGCTATCGGATACCTCCTCTAACTTTATTTAATCCTTATAAATTTTTCCGCATTCCGACCCGCATTACCTCATTACACCTCAATTTTTTTATACCATAATTAACAAAATCCTACTCTCTGACGATACTAAATTTCGAACGTAAGTATTGTGACGTGGTAATTTTGCCCGTCACTACAACGTAAAGTTTCGGCACGGCACGAGAAAGGACGTTTGTTCTCGAAGAACGAATTTCTCCCGAGCGAAGTCCAAAAGGATCAAGGGCTAGCGTATTTTGTTCTTTTTGTAAATTTATTTTGATTTGTATAAATTTCATGTATGAGCGAGCGACGGTTTCGAAAAGAGATCGAGACGTTTGGAATTGGTTAAGAACATTATCCATGGTAATATCGGAGAAGAGAAGAGTTGTCCAGATCATAGCGTCGTAGGAAGCGTGGATCGATCACGCGAGGGTAGCGAGCTCGAAGCCCTCACCCGAAGCTGTCTAATCTCGAGAGGAGTCAGCAAATATTCAACATCGATTCCTGGCTTACCGACGTTCACCGTCGATCATAATCCATAAGCATCTGGAGGTGGTTGCGACTCGAAATTTTGAATAAAACGGTGACAAGATCTCGAATCGTCTAGAAGTTTCGAAGGCCGTTAGAATTCGCGAGTAGGCTAAGGGTGGGGGGCTAGGACCCTAATCCGCGAAGTCGCGCTTTCTGAATTTATGCAGGACTTGCGTTTGGGACAACAACGAGTACAGACGTCTTCTTCCGAGCCGTAGCCTTTCCGAACAAGAGTCCAACGGTCCCGAGTTATCGTGGAGAGATTTCGTGGTCTTGTACCGAAAAATCACCAACAGAAACCTTAGCGGTGAGTCGTCATCTCGCTTGCATTTTTTGTATTATCGTGAGATATTGAATTATCGAAAAGAAAGTACTTTCGTCTATCGTATTATCCCCCAAAAGCGATATTGTTCGGGTACGCTCGTCTTTGGGAAAAGATCCAATTACGTTTGTTCTCGATATTAATTATTTTCTAGATTTTCCCGTTGTATTTGCGTGAATAGCCGAGAGGAATTCAAATTCCGTCCGTTCAAATAAGAGTCTGTATTTTAAGCATTTTGTACCGAAGTTTGTCCGAGAAATAAGAGTCGCGTTAATAATAATTGTGGTTCTCGTAATATATAATTCGTTAAGTTTGGTACGATAATTTTCCGGAAGAATTAATTTCCAATCAGAAAAATAGAGAGTAATGTTCAATTCGAGTCTTTTAATAAAAAAGTTGTGATTCCGGATTTTGCGAGAGTGTGTTCGTAATTTTGTGCCGTTAATCCCGCCCCTCGACCAAAATTTTGTGTTATTTTACGTTAACGCCGGGAAACATCATCTGTTAATTTCGAGGAAATCATATAAATTTTGTTTAGATTAATTTTTACGAAGAAAGTCGTTACAGTATATAACCAAATTTATTAGCAAAAAATTATATTAATCTGGCTTTTTATATCTTTACTTTTTTTTTGTATTTACAGCAGCGATCGACCTCACATTCTTTAAATCCCTGTGATGAAGGATCGAATATTAACGTCTTTCAAGACGAATTTCGGACTCATGTGTAAAACTCAACTGCGAAAATCTGAGAAAAAAAACTTGCGTACCCCTCAGCGACAACCTGGTGTGTTGCGGGCGAAACCCGCTAGCACAGCTAGTCTTAGATAATACTGACGACTATAAACGACTAGACAAAAACCTTAAGCACATTCAATCGATCTCTCAACATATTTATGTGTCTTTTCGAGAAAATCCGACAAAATTAAAACGGTATTATAATACCAGTGGGAATTCCAGACAAAATCAAAGATCCATCTTTGTACAAGATTTTTAAAACGCATGTAGACAACGGGCCCTATGAAGCGAAAAGTAACCAATTATTATTCACCCGTGCTTTCTTGAATATTTTAAGTACACATCAGCGTAGAATTATGTAGCAACTTTGAGGCATCAAAATTTTCAACTATCGCTTCCGAGAAAAAAAGCTAGCGTACCACGTAGAGCCAACTAGATTCGTTGTCGACTAAGCCCGCAGGCACCTCTAGTTTTTTTATAAAACCTATTTTGTCGGGGACATTGCATTTCAGGGAAGTTACCTTGGAAAAACCGCGTTTATATTCTTTAAATCATTTTTCGTGGAAAAAATTCAAGTAGGATTTGTACGAAAAACTAAGAGCATTCTCAGGAGGGGCGGGGCATACTTACTATGAAAAAAGCGCAGTGTGCTAGGTCTAAATGCAGATCTATTCCCACTGAACTGAAATTATTGTTCAGCACTTACGTCAATTTTAGTTCTTGAATTGAATCTAGTTAACTAGTTCAAACCTTTGTCGCCAAGACAGTTCGTGACTAGCACCTAGATTACTAAAATCACACATTTTGCATGCACGCCCGAACTTGCGGTGTGCGTGCGTGCGCGCGCGCGCGCGCGCGCGTGTGTGTGTGTGTGTGTGTGTGCGCGCGCGCGCGCGGGAGTGTGTGCGGGAGTGTGTGCGTGCGTAGCATGTGGCAGGGACAGCGTCTCATTTTTAGTGCGTAAAAAAATATCAAGACTGAAAACCATACTCACTTGTAAAAATTTCACGACTTCTTCGCCATCAACGTTCATCAAAGCGGCTAAAGATATTCTCAGATCCGTTTTATTTGATGCCCAATTCAGCAAACCAAGTAAATCCACATTTTGTGTCAATTTTGTCGAGCAAACGTTCGTTGAGATCAGAAAATTGTCTTTCGTAGCTAGACTCAGAGCGCCCATGGATGGTTTTTTTTCAGTATTCAGTTCTGCCTAAACATTACATATAAGTACTCAAAACATTATGAAATACATGGCGTATAAGAATAAAAACATAGGCAAGTCTCCGTCAATGTTCTTGAATGACGTTAGACAAACTCAACGCAGATTAAATGTTATTTAATACACAAGTGCCGTCTTTAAACCTCAAAGGGCCACTGTTTTTTGAGGGTCGTATTCTCCCCATAGGTCATTACATTGTAAATGACTAAAATACGAAATACCTCAAATAATTCATGTAACAAAATATTACGCTCAGACATTCAGGGATCGATTTGTCAAAAACCGTTCAATATGTATTAAACCATTATCATACAAGCCGAATCCGGGCTATCCAGGCCAGCCAAGTTCGGCGTGGTATACAGCGAGGTCAGCATCATTTTTCTGGTTAAAACGTCTCATGGAAAAATGCCAAGGAGGCTTTTAACTTTTTTTGCCCGTAGATTCGAATGGTGATATTTGTTTTCCGAAATTACAACATTTTTGGTAATTTGTTGAAGTAACTTTTTATACACACTTGGAAATGCAAAAAGATTGAACACGGATAAATTATTATTGGGCTATGCCATGAACTTTTAAGCCCATCTAGCCTGGATTTGGTTTTGGGTATGAATGGATTAATATGAACATCCAAACGCATGATGCAGGCGGCGGTAATAAAATTCGATCTCCCCAACCCAAAGGTACAACCAAAATACGCAGAAAAAATCAATATTAACCAATACATTGTTAGTTATTAACATAAAAATTTTACTCTTATTCCTTTAGTACATCACTAAATTACTAAATTACTAAATTACTAAAAAAAGAATTTACTTAAAAATTCTTTTACCAGAAAGTAAAAGCACAAGTCTACTCACCAAATCGTTCCTAGTTGCGGGTAGTTTTAAATATGAAATATCGTTTTCATCGTACTTTTTGTGTTCTAATTTGTAAACCAATAACTCATGGTGGGTATCTTGAAGTGTCGTTCCGTTACGTTGCATGAGTCGCACGTAACTTAGAGCGAATGGTTTCTCCGACTTGTCCTTAGCTTCGGTCGAACTTCGATGTTTGAAAGTGAATTTCAAGTGCGCAAGCTTAAATTCTTCAATAGGAATGGCAATTTTGAATGTTTCGCACCATCTCGGTTTGTCTTCGTGATAGTAAATGACGCTACGATACTCATTGATTGGGGATGCACCACCACCGAGTGTTATCACGCCTGGAATCGGTACCCCCAGTTCAGTGCACACTTTGACCTGTAATTTTCGACGTAACGCCATGTTAGCACTTCCAAAAATCCGAAACATACACGCAATGTGAATTTCAAAATATTTGCACGGAATGATGGCATAATATCAAAGGATCTTTTATTAATTGTGTTTTATAATTCTTCTTATAACAGCATCAGGATATTTGCTACGAAAACAAAACGTACAAATCTTCAATAGGTTTGTCGAAGAAGTAAATGCTGCAATGATGCAGCAAAATAATTGCTTCGGTGACACATAAATTGGGCTACCCATTTACGGATAGGTTATTTAGTCAGGACGAATAGCATGAAAACGGAAGAATAAGTATTCCAAAAAAAAAAAGCGCTGGGTGAGTGGGGCAAAATTCCGTAGAAATCTTGTGAATTCTCGTGTTTAGAACGTTGCCTTCTCAGAATGCATTTTATTTTGACAACTTGACCGTTCTTAATTCCCATGTACTTTTTTTAAATCATCATAGTCGATGAACGTATAAACATGTTGATTTCGTTAAAAGCTTTCTGTCACTGTTTTTATTAATTCATTAGATTAATCAATCCTTTTTTATAATATCAAACACAAATAGACAGAATGAATGTTAACATTCCACAAATAGTTGGTAACATGATAGTTGAGATTTCTGAGTTGTGAGGTAGTAGGAATAGTTCCGAACCCCGTTACAGGTGGAAAATTTTCATCGCCAAAATTATCTACCGGTCAATTCACAATCGCCAAAAAAGAATAATTGTATAAGTTAAAGATGAAAACAATTTTTTTTGTTTTTACAATTGAAACACTATTTCGAAATACAACCGTCATCTGGCAAACGCAGAAAAAGAATCCCAAGTATCAAAAATAATTTGCTCGTTCAGTGAAAACTCTATAATCGTCTAGCAAAAATCTGTAGTCGTTTAAAAAATACGTATGTCAGCGAAACACATCATTATTATTCGGAGAACACGCTGCACGGAGGGCACGCTGCGAGAGCAAGAGTTCTTTGCTCATGTGGCATATTACGCTTCAACATAGAACTTTCATCATGGCAGCAAAAAAAATATATCGTCACTATATTTGAAACGAAAATTAGTAGCAGTGGCGTGGCATACTCTGTCCTGACATGGAAATTGCCCTTGGTGCGCTGGCCACATCTCAACTCTTGAAAATAAGACAACATAAGAGGAAAATCACACGCCAAGTCTCGATAAAAAGAAACGGGTGTAGTTCCAAAAAGCCCATACCACCAACTGATCTAAGTTTCTGGATAGACATGGATATCGACTAGCTGATTACGAATATGATGAGCAAATGCAAGAGGATTTTGTTTGTAAATTCATGTATATCAAGATTTGCGCTACTGACTCAGGAAAAATACATTTACTTTTCGGTTTGGTCAAAGACAAGTCGCTACAAGACACTCTTATCGCCAATATCTCTTTTAACACATTTCCCAACTGTTTTCCGAACCCATAAAATCTGGTTTCCGTAATATTTATGAAATCATAGTACTTCGGAGAACGCTATGATTTTGAATGTTTCTTTTTCTCTGGGTACTGAAAAAATGAATATTTCATTCTTCACGATGCATTAAAAAATTATGAATTTCTCCGGTAGTGGTCAAAATTTCGAATGGCACAAATGTAGAACGGCCCGTATTTCAGAAAATAAAGAACGGAAATGCGAAATTCTAAAAGATTCGTTACTTGGAAATTTCTTTTCCGGCACACGATGCAGTCGAATCTTCATTATATCGGAGCTTCTTTATCCGATTGGTCGTTCATTCAAAAATATTGTTCAAGAGAATCTATATTTGAGAGGGAAATAATTTCGATATAAATTGTATGGAAACTTGATATTTTCGAACTACGAAGAATTACTTAGTGAGAATTGAAATTTCAAAGGGGCAGAATATCGAACATAAAAATTTCGAACATGTAAATGTCAAATATTGAAATGACGAACTAAAGAATGCGACTGGCGATTATCGCTTCATGAAAATAATCCTATTCCTAATAATTCTAATGCACTGATTTTTTTTTTTTTTATAAACGATTAAGACGATGACTTGTAATATGATTGCGAGATAATGGATGTAAAGAGATACTATCCGAGCCGGAAATTAAATGCCGGAATGGAATGTGTTCGACTTTTCGACCGGTCGGCTTTCTTTTCGCTCGCTACTTCGATCACTCGTTGAGTTAGTCCGTCGCTGTATCAAGTTCGACATCAAGAGACTCGGCAGAGTCTCGGGACAGGTACATTTGACAGCTTTGTCTGTCGTCTGCTGGCCCGAGCTCATCCGAGTATATTATCTCTAAATAAAACGATTCGCCGTGGTGGGGGTAAAAAGTGAAAGTCATTTTCTTGAATTACGAAGCTCAGGAGACAGATGATGACTTGAAAATTGAACTGGAGACTAACTAAGAAAAATTTTTTCGATTGAACCTGTAATCGGCACGATCGATGCCGTATTTGCTGAGAAAAAACTTTGCACAGGCTCCAGATTATGCAAAAAATACCAACACATCGAAAGATTAGCGTGTCTGTATATGACACAATGAAAGGCCTCTCTGCACCGTTCGAGCTTGTGATTGGCCGCGACGTGATTACCTACACCACGGCAATTTCAAATTGACGACAGTACTTGTGATAGTGTGAAGTGCAAAACGTGTAAACCGCGTGTTTTTTCGATATGTGAAAAATTTCGTGTATAATACCAAATGTGAACAGTGCGAAAAAATGATAATACTAGTAAAAAGTGCGAAAACCCGGTTTCAAGATTTCTTGATATCCTCGAATCAGCGAAATCAAAAGTATAACCTCACTCGCTGATGAGGTTATCGTTTTTTTTTGGAATTCGATTGCCAAATTGATCACCTCATCGAAATTCTTCGAGCTCGGCACATTATTTTGATTATAATATTATATTATTATATATTATATTATTATATATTAAATATATAATAATATATATTATTTATTATAATATATTATATTTATTATAATTATATTATTTATATATTATTATATATTATTATATTAATTTATTTTTCAGTTCCTGTAATAATTGCGTTCGGGGATTCGATACGGACAGGATTTTCTTCAGGAGTTGTCTCATGAGGTAAGATATCTCCTTTTAATGGCATCGGGACACTACAGCGTCTTTTAAAACACCAAGTTCTGGCACATTGAACTTGGCATGTGAAGAGAGTTGTGGCTCAGCGATAATTATGATAAAAAAAGGATTATTATTTCCTTTTATTATGTGACGTTGAGTTATTATGGCATCTTTTAATATATCAAGCTCCTGTGCATTGAACTTGGCATATGAAGAGATGCCGTTGAGGCTCAGCGACAATTATTATAAGGATTATTATTTCCTTTCATCATTTGCGGTTGAGCTATTACGGCATCTTCTGATATTAAGCTCACGTGCATTGAACTTGGCATATTAAGAAGCGCCGTAGCGGCTTCATTCCAAATTTTGTTTGAATACTTGGCGTCAAGCTACTACAGCGTCTCTGAATATAACAAGTTCTTGTACATTAAACTTGGCATATGAAGAGACGCCGTTGAGGCTCAGCAACAATTTTTATTAACCGATTCCAGAATTGAGTAAAATTGATGGGAGTATTCTTGTTTTTTGTTTTTGTGAGCTTATTACCTATATGATACCTCAACTGTTTGAATTTATATTTCATTCCCATAAAAAGGAAATGCCCTAAGAGAAATCATAAATAAAAAGTGGAAAACTCGCATTTTGGAATTTTCTCCAACAATAAGCATTACCCAATGACTTGGGGGCCTCAGACCCAAGATGGTCAGATGGATCTACAACGCCATCATTGCCCCTCAGCTGACGTATGCTGCTGTGGTGTGGTGGCCCGCCCTGAGAAGGGCGGGAAACCGGAGGACGCTGGACAGGGTGCACAGGCTGGCAGGGCTGGGGATAACAGGAGCCTTGTGCACAACCCCGACCCTGGCGCTGGGCGCACTGCTCAATCTGCCGCCCCCCCACATCACGGCGGAGGCGGAGGCATTAAAGGCAGCCACACGGCTGCGGCACAACGGTAAGTGGAAAAGCGCGAGAGAAGGGCACGCGTCCATCCTCAGGGATGAAACGCGGCTGAGCGGTATTGGCCTCCTGGAAGGGGACAACAGCACTCGCGTCTACCGCTTCCATAAGGAATTCCAAATCGCTATACCGGACAGACAGACATGGAGGGAGAACGACGGGGCCCTCCTGTCTCCGGGGCGACCAGTCTGGTACACAGACGGGGCCAAAACGGGGACGGGAGCAGGCGCCGGGGTGTGGAGTGACGGGCCCAGGACAGATCTGAGTATCCAACTGGGACCGTATGCCACCATTCTCCAGGCCGAATTGTTCGCGATAAAGTCCTGTGCCCTCTCCATTCTGGAGAGAGGCACAAAAAACAAGCATATATACATCTGCAGCGACAGCCAAGCTGCACTTAATGCACTGAACGCCATCATGACTAAATCGGTGCTGGTCAAAAACTGCACAGAACTGCTGACCCAGGTAGCCAGAGACAACTGGGTCAAGCTACTGTGGGTGCCGGGACACAGCGGCATCCCAGGAAACGAGAAGGCCAATACACTAGCCAAGAGAGGAGCATCGGAGTGGATACCTGGCAGTCCACACCTGGTGGGCATCACCCCGGACCTTGTGAAAAGGGAGGCGAACAAGTGGGTAGAGAGGAAGTTTGCGGACCTATGGAACGAGGGACGGGGAATGAGGCACACCAGGGCACTGCTGGCAGGCCCCTCTGGTGAGCTTGGAACAGTCCTCACCGGGCTTGATAGGAAACAGCTAAGGCTGATAACAGGACTGGTGACGGGGCACTGGTTCACAGGCAGGCACGCAGTGAGGCTGGGGCTGACAAATGACCCAACCTGCACAAGGTGCGAAGAAGCGGAGGAGACCCCACTGCACCTAATACTGAGTTGTAGAGGACTGGAGGACCCCAGACACAGGGTCTTCCAGGCCAGGCA
>JACEOJ010005134.1:0-11889 GCA_013761285.1 Campoletis sonorensis | reverse complement strand
TTCTCATAGGTCTACATTGAATTATTCTCAAGTGACGTTTAAACCTTGGGTTCGAGGATTCTGGGTGATCAAGTCCAGCGAGCATCGAAAGCCAAAGTCGCACTTTTGAATCAAACAATGATAACCAACATAAATCCGTCTTAATTTCTCTCAACAAAATTCAACAATCAGTAAACCAGACCACGTCTGTTCTATTACCCATGGTTTTGATTCTTTTTGCAAAATCTCGTGTTTGCTACTCAAATTATATCAAACAGGTTGTTGCACAATATTGTTCTCACCTTTTTCTTTTTCTGCGACATAGCTATCCTGACTCGCCTCGTTACCTGGAGCTGCGATCAGTTTATCATGAGACACTTTAATACTATTTCGGCCTTGCATTCCAGAGCCTATTTTCTTGACGAGATATCGATCGTTTGGCAATATCGCAACAACTTCGACTGGACCACGATATTTGGCATCCAGCTTTGTCTTTATGCTATCATTGTTTCTAACCATCACAAAATCTCCAATTTTAAATGGATTTACAGGTTTGTTTTTCTTGTCGAACCGTTTTTTTTCTTTTGCCCCTTCGACTCTTATACTCTCCAGGGCTGCAGTTCTAAGCTCACTCAACTCGTCATTGTCATTTACTACGCTCGGGTGTTTTATGCGTTCTATTTCTATTGCGTTTATTTTTGTCCCAAATAAAATCTCGGCGGGACTTTTTCCCAGCGTTTTATGGACAGTCGAATTTATTGCAAGTTGTACTTTACCCAGTTCATTTTTCCATTGCTTTCCCTGAGCTTTACTTATGGACAACATATTTCTCATTGTTGACATAACCCTTTCAACCTGACCATTGGCTCTTGGCGTTCCTGAAGCTATTAAGTGAATCAAGATATTTTTTTCTTCACAAAATTTCTTGAACCGCGCGTTGGTGAATCCCGTACCTTGGTCACAAACTATTCGTCTCGGCACCCCAAAAAATGAACGAGTGTTTCTCAATCTGATTAATTGCTGTTTCCGCGTCCAAACGGTTTCTGCAATTTAATGTCACAAATTTCGTAAATCCATCTATAATTACGAAAACGTACTCTTTCTTCTCCGAGGGCCCTGATAATTTTCCTGATATGTCTACGTGAATCGTATACCACGGAGTATCGTCTTTTTCTATCGGATGTAACTGTGCTTGGGATGGTCTCGATACGGATTTGCAAGTTTGACACAGAATACAATTCGCTACAAATTTCTTTACTTGCTTTGACATATGAGGAAACCAATAAAGTTCGTAAAGTTTGTCTAAAGTCTTTTCCCAGCCTAAATGGCAAATATTCGCGTGTACATGATGTATGAGTGACCATACCATCAATCTGGGTACTACGGGCAATGTGATTCGCTTACCCTTCCTCTCTATTGTTCGCATCAAAATTTTATCCTTTATCGTATAAGTTTTTGCAGACTCTGATCCGTCAAGTACTTCGCGATATAAAGTTTTTATTTCATCGTCTTTTTGTTGAGCTACAATTAACCAGTCATCAGCTAGTTCTATTATTTTATTTGCGTCGTCTTTATTGACTTTCATTACGGTTTCCTCTGAAACAGGGTTTCTTGACAGAAAATCAGCATGTTTCATTCTTTCACCCGCGCGATATTCAATGTCAAAGTCAAAGGATTGTAAAAATGCCCACCACCGGTAAACACGTGGTGTTAGATCTTTCTTTAGGTTCGCGGCTTTTAGTGAGTTACAGCCTGTGACAACCAAAAATTTACGACCCACCAAATATTGTCGAAAGTGTTTTATTGCGTTCACGACTGCAAGGGTCTCGAGCTCGTACGAGTGATACCGAGTTTCAGCGTCTATAGTGCGTCTACTGTAGTAAGCAATCGGGTGTTTATTTTTTTCTATGCGTTGAAGCAACACGGCGCCGTACCCGAGGGCACTCGCGTCTGTATGTAATTCAATAGGCAAGCTGGGGTCAAATATACGGAGACACGGTTCTAACGTTAAACACTCGACAAGCTTCGTCCTAGCTTCGCTATGTTCGTTTGTCCACTTTATCGTTTTTGTACTACCCGCGGTTAACTTATACAAAGGAGCTGCAATCTGTGAAAATCTCGGTATAAACCTACGAAAATAGGATGCTAGCCCAAGCAATTGCCTTACCTGGGTCTGCGTCCGAGGGACGGGCGATTGCACCAGGGCCTCAATTTTTCGAGGGTTGGGCCTCAGCTCCCCGCTCGACACAGTGTATCCCAGATAATCAATTTGCGTTTTGAAAAATTTACATTTATTTAAATTGAATGAGAATCCGTTCTCAGCGAGTTTTCCCATAACGGTCTTTAATCTGTCTAGAGCCTCTTCTTTAGTTTTGCCAGGTATAAGGACGTCGTCTAAGTAAACGATCGCGTAAGAATATCGCAGTTCCCCAAGTGCGTTATTAATTGCTCTCTGATAAACGGAGGGTGCGTTCATTAATCCGAACGGCATTGTCAAATATTCATAATGACCATCGGGTGTAATAAACGCAAGTTTTTCTATCGAGTTCTCCTCGACAGGTATCTGATGGAACCCAGCTATCATATCTAATGACGAAAAATAATGTGCGCCACACAAGCGATCCAATTGATCCTGTATCAGCGGCAACGGGTAACGATCTGCTACCGTGTTCGAATTTAATTCTCGGAAGTCTACGCACAATCTATCCGATCCATCTTTCTTCTTTACCAAGATAATCGGACTAGAAAACGGACTTTTACTTTCTCTAACGATTCCTGCTTTGAGCATTTTGTCAACTAAGTTTCTCACAGTCTCTCGTTCTACTGTGCCCAACTTATAAGGTCTTCTCTGTACGATTTTATTCGTGTCTTTCAATCTAATTTCGAGTTTACCGGATGTCACTCGAGTCTTAGGAGCTTCAACGCTCATATGCTCTGCGTATAATTTCAACAATTCTATAAGCGGTTTTTTCATTTCAATCGAACCACAATCGACAGTATCAACATCAATCTCCCGGCTACACGAGCCGACAAACCTATTTGGTTTCAGAATTTTAATTTTAATTCCATCTAACTCGATCGAAACCTTAGATAATAATTCTCTACCCAAAAGTAAATCGGTAGACAAGTTTTCGTCCGGCATTACATACAAGTCGACTTCAACATTTATACCGTCAAGATCGATCAACACGGAGATGAGTTCAGAGCAATTAACGTATCCGCTTCCGATACCTTTCAACCGCGTAAAGACGCATTGTCTCCTACCGGGCAATTTTTCTACCAATGTTTCTCCTACCAAAGAACAATCCGATCCGGAATCAAAGGTAAATGTCAATACCTTACCGTTAGACAACTTCAGAGTACCTTCCGTAGAGGTCGAGCTGCAAAGCCTTACGATTTTCTCCTCCTTCTTTGGACAGTTTGGAGAGATATGACCCTCCTCCTTGCAGTGGTAACAGGTTACTGTCTTCTTGGAGCTTGACCCCTTGTTGTCCCGTTGTTGGCTGCTGTGTGCCTTCGGCGCTGATCGACAGTCAGCCTTACGATGTCCTTTTTTCCCGCAATTGAAGCACTCGATGTCCGAACGGTGCGACTTCCCATCTCGCGGCGTCGGAGTCTTGGTATGTGGACCAGGTGCTCCGAGGGTTGCACGCGGTCGATGGTGGTCGATCGTTTTTCCATCGAGGTACGACATTGCTTCCTGCAGGTTACGAGGCGATTCTCGTATAAAGATGTTTTGCACGAAACGATTTTGGTACGAATACGATAATCAGCACTAAAATTTATAATATCAATAATTGGACAAGTGTTCCATTGTCGCTTGATCATGGAGTATTAAAAAAAAAAGCAAAAAATAGTTGGGCATTGAAAAAAGTCATCAAAATGTACAAAAATAAAAATATGTCAGAAGAACAGAGTCACGAAAAAAAAATGAGGAATGAGAAAAAACTGGAAAAAAAAAATTTCAAACGAAAAAAATTGAATTGAAAAAAAAAAATTCGGCCGAAGTACTTGGCGAGTTTTTTTGCTTAACTAGGATCACGTAATATATTTCCCATGGTACGAACTCGCCAAGTACTTCGGCCGAATTTTTTTTTTTTTCAATTCAATTTTTTTCGTTTGAAATTTTTTTTTTCCAGTTTTTTCTCATTCCGATTTTTTTTTCGTGACTCTGTTCTTCTGACCTATTTTTATTTTTGTACATTTTGATGACTTTTTTCAATGCCCAACTATTTTTTGCTTTTTTTTTAATACTCCATGATCAAGCGACAATGGAACACTTGTCCAATTATTGATATTATAAATTTTAGTGCTGAAGGTAAATCGTTTTCGATCTTGCCAATTTTTTGCGAATTTTGTACTTTTTTGGGTAGTTTTTTCCTGTGAAAACAAATGGAAACGGGGGTCAACAAATGTACTTGTCCAAGGTTTTTTTCCCCGGCGAGGGGATTTTTGGCCCGGATATCATTTCTTTTTTCTGAACCTTTCACTTTCATCCATAAATTTTTGAATTTATGGTCCGCCATATTGGATCTGCTATTTTGAATTTCGAAATTTTGGATGCAGATTTTTAATCTGTGAACCCGAAAACCCCCGCAGACCAACTTTCGCTTTTCTTAAACGATTTTCGCAGTTTTTGTTCGCCATATTTTTATCCGCCATCTTGAATTTCGAAATTTTGGGTGCAGATTTGTAATCAGCGACCCCGAAAACCCCCGAGTACCATGTTTTGCTTTCTTCCAACAATTTTTGCATTTGTGGTCCGCCATATTGGATCCGCCATCTTGAATTTCTAAATTTTGGGTGCAGATTTGTAATCAGCGACCCCGAAAACCCCCGAGTACCATGTTTTGCTTTCATCAAACAATTTTTGCATTTGTTGTCCGCCATATTGTATTCGCCATCTTGAATTTCTAAATTTTGAGTGCAGATTCGTAATCAGCGAACCCGAAAACCCCCGAGTACAAAGTTGTGAGCGCACGTAAGGAAAAATGTGTGTTTCAAAGGGCCAAATTGATATTTTTTTTTGCGTCTATTATTCTGGCCTTACCATCTGTCAACACTCGAATACAATTTGCGACTGTGATGTACACATTAGTTCAAATTTTACCCACGACGGATCTACGAGAAGTCCTCAAAAAACACGCTGTTTACGCGTCTCGCACTTTACGTCGTAAAAACTACCGTCAAACTTTCCGTGGTATGGCTACAGAGGAAAGGACCAATGGGAACTCGTTACTTTCGTCGCCGAAGACCGGCTTCAGTGTAAACGGGTCTTGATGGACATCAAAACGCCTTTGATTGTGTCGTCTGCGCGCATATACAGACACGTCAAATTCTTCGATGTGTTGGAATTTTTGCATAATCTTGAGCCTGTGCAAAGTTTTTTCTCAGCAAATACGGCATCAATCGTGCTGATTCAAGGCTCAATCGAAAGAGTTTTTCTTAATTAGTCTCGAAACCAATTTTCAAGTCATCATCTGTCTCCTGAGCTTCGTAATTCGAGAAAATGACTTTCAGTTTTTACCCCCACCACCGAAATTTACTTTATTCAGAGATAATATACTCTGGCGAGCCTCGGGCCAGCAGACGACAGACAGAGCTGTCAAATGTACTTGTCCCGAGACTCTACCGAGTCTCTTGATCCAGCCAGTTGTGTTGCGGTTTCGTCCACCGAACTCCGTTCCTTGAGCCACGCCTTTAACTTTCTTCCCCTCTTCATAAAGTTCTCGATCGTGAACTCAGCATCGTCCGTCCAGATCGAATGAAGTTCCGAAGCGACGTTCTTATTTTTCGCGTATGCGCTTAGAAACTCAGCACGAATCTCAGTCCAGCTTTTCCCGGAGGGGTCCATGCTAGTGAACCATTGTGCCGCTTTGTCCTTGAAGGCTTTAGCCAGGTGCTGAATCATTTCCCAATCGTCCGGCTGGTACCGTCGGATCCGCTCGTCAACCATTTTTGCCCAACCAGTTGCGTCGGTACTTTTCGGGTCAAATTTTATGAGCTCCATAGGTGCTCGATCTCGTTGTGCAAGCAGTTTAATCAGCCGCTTGTTTTCCTTCTTTAATTTCGCCGATCGTTTCTTCCGTTTATTTTCCTTTTGCACAGCGCTCGTATCGGATTTGGCTTCCGATGATGTCGGCGAACGATCTCTTTTTCGATTCGGAGATGGTACGTTTCTTGGTTCACTCACGATCTTTTCACCACCTATCGCTACTACACTGACACTGTCTTCACCGTCCTTAGCCACAACACTAGCACTGTTTTCTCCTTCCTTAGCCACAACACTGGCACTGTCTTCACTATTCTTCGTCATAGTTGAGTTCACAGTTCTCACCAAGTTGATTATCACTCGAATATTATTATCCAAATAACTTGGATAAATGTTCACTATCCCACTTCTGATGTCAGATACACACAATTATTTCCTCACTGACGGCCGCAGTGACACAGCGTACAAGATTTATTAAATGAGGCGATACAATTATTAAAAGATACAAAATTAATGTTACAATAAAAGAATTTGATAGTGGTGCTAGCGGAGTGTATCGCGCAGAGCCCTTTTCAAAAATATGCTCTTTCCGACTCGATGACCCGAGAGAGAATGCCCGCCAAAAACGTAAGACCTCTTAGTCCGTCTCTAATCTCTTTGTCCTGGGCCTCTACGCGATACAACCCACTCGTGGTACATGCACCACGCACCACCAACAGGGTAAGTATTTTCTAAACTTCTTGACGACATCTCGTCACTCGACGTTCGACATTTGACCCTCCATAAACATCATAAAAAAAAAAAGGTCGAGTGCGTCGTCTGGACTCCGTCTTCGACTGCGATGCGACATATATACTAATATCTAATATAATATCTTACCAAATATTCGAGCGCTTCTCATGAGTTCCATGAGATACTCGTCGACATCATCGCCTTTGGTGAGTTTGCCGGTGTAGATAGCTTTTTGTTGTGACAGCGTTTGATCCATTGCGGCGAAAACAGTTTCTGAAGGAATCAGCGTCGAGACCAAGCATGCCGAAGGTACACCGTTGAGATAACTTCTTAAAGCCTGTACATTTGACAAAATCACTTGCCAAATGGATTACTCAAATTTTTCGCTAAGAATATTATTTATATTAGCTGAAGGGTCGCGTGCCTTTATTGTTTTTTTAACTGAGTCGAAGTACGCCATACAACGATGCCTGAGGGAACTTCTTGAAGCCCGTACGCTTGACAAAATCACTTGCTAAGGCTCGCTCAAATTCCTCGCTGAGTTCATTGATTTTTTCACAGAGTCCATGTCGATACCGTGCGGATCCATATACTTGGTTAACTAGAGAAAATACAACCTTTTTTTTCATCAAATCGTCTCGTGCACTGTGGACACTGCGTGCTATCGTACTTTCGATCGATCTGACACACGGAAACTAGGTTAGGTTAACGCGACAGAGATCAGCCGAAAAAACTATTCGAACGCGATACCCCGTGCGTCAAATTGCTAGGGCAGCCTTATCGTAAATCGGGGCCCGCACGGGCTTCAGAGAGGCTGCCCTATCATGGATTTCCACAACACAGCCCGATTAGGCCCCAACAAGGCCACAGTAGGTTTGCCAGAGTTATTTTCGAAATAATTAACAAGGCAACCCGATAAGGACCTAGTCAGGCTTCACTAGGATTTTCCATATCGAAAAGGAGTAGACAAAACCAAGTCGGGTCCTGATGAGGTGCAAGTATCCGGGCCTTGATTTTTCGAGTCATGGCAACCGTAAGGCAGCCCATTAAGGACCTAGTCGGGCTTCACTGAGGAAATCCTCATTCGAGCCTAGTAAGGATCTAATCGGGCGTCGTTAGTCCGCCCTTTATTGAAATGAATAAAAACATTTTACATCGAGACTAAATCGGATACCAGTAGAGTCTCTTTTATACCTTATCTATCTCAAGAAGTAATTTTTTCTAAAAACGTCAATGAAGGATTAGAATGGTTTTTTTATAATTATCTTCGAATAAATATTCGGGAGAAAGTAGGTATTATTAAAATTGAAATTGATCCTACTTTATTTCACTTTTTTGTTGATGTTTTTTGTTCAACACAGCTGCTTCGAAATAGTTATTCTGAGTAATCTGTGAAAAAGTTCCGGAATGCAGCTCATATTACATTTTCTGACCAAAAATCGTAACTGACACGATAGCGTAGTGGATAGCGTGTGCACGCTTAGATAGGTAGATAGGTAGGTTAAGTAGTTCGAATCCCGGTGCAGGTAAGAAATTTTTCCGCGAAAATTAATTTCAGAATTAATATTCATCAATCAAGATGATCAACTTTCTTCGGAAAATAGTTTATTAATGTAAAATTATTGCATTTTTAATATTTAATTTTTGATAGGGCTCAGATTGGGTTGACGGTCGGGCCCCGATTTAGTTGCCTGTTAAGGTCCTGGTCTCAAAAGCGTTACAGACCTTTCAGGGGCCCGAATGGTATTCCACTGTAGGCCCCGATTTGAGTTGATCGGGGCCTCATCGCAGCCTTAACTGAATTGACGCACGGGACTATGAAATATTGTTCAGCATCGAACGAACGAAATGTTTATTGATCAAGCAATTTAACTTGGGCACTTTATTAATAATAACAAGGACTTCGGATAAACGTCGAATAATCTTTTTTTTTCGATTCTCGAACTTAATGCTTATGAACATTTTGAATATCGCGGATACACTAGTACACATACACAGAAAAAACGTTCGTGTCAAGTCACGCGTAACACACGCAACCAAAACTTTTCGTCGAATGGGAACACCGGAATATGTCGTCAGTCGCGACAAATCAGAAACACGATAGGAACATCGAGCCCTTTTACTGTGTCGTATACGTACACTCACGCACACTCCGAACAGCGCATAATTTTTCCCGTGCAAAGTTTTTTCTCAGCAATTACGCCATCAATCGGGCTGATTTATGGCTCAATCGAGGGGGGATTACTTAATTAGTCCCCAGTTCCAATTTCAGTTCATGAAATTACCCCTGGGCTTCGTAATTCAAGAAAATGTCTACCCCCACCACCGAAATCGCTTTATTACGAGATAATATACTCCGGCGAGCCTCGGGCCAGCAGACGACAGAGCTGTCAAATGTACTTGTCCCGAGACTCTACCGAGTCTCTTGATAATTGAAGATCGGAAATTTGAGTATTTTTTTTGTTTGTTAATTCTCGATAAATTAACTGGCGCCCATTGTCATTATTGTTTTCTTTTGTTTTTGGCGAATAAAATTGTTATTTCGATACTCCCACTTAATTTTTTTTTGTATTCGTTTTATTTCATTTTCCCTTGTTTTTAGTGTCTCTTTTAGCCAGGAATAATAATCATAATTATTATTCCTGGTGAATTTGTGGCAAAACCATCACAGTATACGTAAGTATATTTCATGCGATCCTAGTACGATCGTAGCAGGATGGATCAGTACTCGACTGGCATTGCGGAGGTACCGTGTTCGATTCCTCGGAAATGCGTTTTTTTTATTATTATTATTACTGGGGAACAGAAATTGTTAACAATATTGCAACAATCAATTTTCTTTCGCGTATTGACTAAATTTAGAACCATTAATTTACGATTATTTTTCTGACAACTAAAGGATTTTATAACTAGTTACAACACATTGAAAGTAGCTGAGTGGGGGCATTTAAGGGATTTTTCGGCGGGAACTGAGAAATATGTGGAAGGAGGCTGTGCTGGCCATCTGGCCTTGGGTTCCCTTCCCAAGGCAGTCGGGCATGAGCGTTCAAAGCGTGGACACATTTAAGTGGAAGCGTTCAAAGTGTCGTTAAAAAATTTCAGTGAGTGAAAATGGAGTGTTTTTTGTGTACTCTACTCCGTGGAAATCCCAAGTTTCGCGAGAAAAGAGAGGAGACAAAAAAATTTTCGAAAGAAATTCTGCTCTCGTGCAAAGAATTTTTGAAGGCGCGAAAACATCATAAGCACAAATACAACGATGTGGTACTGCCCACCAGTTGGGATGACGAAATAATTGGATATCATTCCTCTTGTTATAAGGAATTCAGAGTCAAGGCTCAATATTTGACTTATGAAAGGTAAGATAATCAAATTTTTTAAGGGGGTATTTGGTCGAATCGATATAATAAATCTCCTAAAAATCTCGCTGCGGACCTTCGGTAGAATAGAAATAAGAATAAGAATAGAGATGAGTTCACTCAGCTCCGAGCGTTTTTACCAAGCAGCTGCACAGTATTCGTATATTCGATTGTCTGGGATTACACAGGTATGTTGGGGCAGCCATTTACTTTCAAGATACCGTGAGGCTCGGGAGTTTCGTGTTTGGAGTCCCGGTACATTTAAAAGCCAACCGCTCCAATATATATGGGTAATTCCACGCCAAATCGACCACTTTTGAACCCGACCCCTTTCGATTTTGCTGTAATTTTTTAATCCTTTTCTACCCCATTGAAAGAATTTTTCAGGACATTAAAAAAAAAATATTACCCAACTCCAAAATAATTATGAATTCTTCAAAAAAATGGTTTTTTTTATTTCAAAGGGCTATGACTTTCTCAAAAATGAAATTATCGGAATGTTTTTTTTTTTTTGAAATTTTCATTTTCAAATTTACTTCTTGAAAAAAATACAGACAATTTGCAGATATAAAAATGTGTAAGAAATTTCACTTTTTCAAATTTTTTTTGAATTTTTTCAAATTTATGAATCCTCAAAAATTTGCAGTATGATTTTTCCCACAATGAGAACACCTGAATTTTTTTTTTTGTTTTCAAACAAAAACAAACATAGAACGAAGAGTCTGCCCACTCTGCGGTGGGCGGCATTTTATTCGGAATGGATTGAAGTTTTTTTTGAGTGAAAAAAAAAAATATTAAAAATGGCGAACCTTGAGAAAAATGAGATTTTTCTCGAAAAAGTGAAATTTCTTACACATTTTTATATCTGCAAATTGTCTGTATTTTTTTTCAAGAAGTACATTTAAAAATGAAAATTTCAAAAAAAAAAAAACATTCCGATAATTCCATTTTTGAGAAAGTTATAGCCCTTTGAAATAAGACAAACCATTTTTTTGAAGAATTCATAACTATTTTGGAGTTGGGTAATATATTTTTTTTAATGTCCTGAAAAATCCTTTCAATGGGGTAGAAAAGGATTAAAAAATTTCAGCAAAATCGAAAGGGGTCGGGTTCAAAAGTGGTCGATTTGGCGTGGAATTACCCATATATATTAGGGTGTCCCGAAAAAACTCGATATTTTTATTTTTTTGTTTACCGTCCCTTAAATCTTGATATATGGTGAAAGAAAAAACCTCGCGAAAAGAAGGCCCTGTGACTCAATTTTGAAAGGTGGCGCAAGCCATTTTTGTTTTTTTTTTTCACAATTTTATTTAAAACATGGGGTTTCCAGAGAAAAATAATAATATAAATCATTGCATGAGTATTTGACATTATCGTGGTTTTATACACAAGTATATGTGGATGTAGGAAAAAGTTTTTCCCAATTAGATGTGAAAAAACTGAACATTTTAAGTTACGTGGAAAAATAATCAACAAAAAAAATGTTAGCGATTCTGTTGATAAATTTCTTAGGGCTTTGGAATATATTTCAATTTAAATTAATTATGATGTCGAAGTTGCCATTATTACACACATTATTACAATAATGATATCTTTAATTCTAAAATAAACCATTGAAGTAATTATACTCAATCTTTTTTTCAACACAGTGTACTCAGGCAGTTATCGAATTCTCAGTATTACATTGTATGTTGTGTTCGGGGAGGTCACTTTGTCTCACAAAGCTGCCCATAATAACAAAGAGCTTCGACTGTGCCCGCTACGTACGCACAACAAATGTTCCATTTGAACGCCTTTTCGACTATAACGTGCTATTAACACACCAGTTTT
>JACEOJ010005114.1:0-29968 GCA_013761285.1 Campoletis sonorensis | reverse complement strand
GTTAACATCAAAACAAAAAAAAAGAGAAATTGTTGAGAATATTACAAGCACATGCTATTAATACGCGGACATGGAGTCGCGAGATCAGTCACCGGTCAACCCGCAAAGTGCTAACACCGCAGAATATATTGTTATTGAAGAGTCTAGGTCTCAGAGTGCGTGGCGCACACGTATAAGAAATTATATATTTTGTGTATCGTGCATCTGCTGCCTGAAATGGAAGAAGAAATCGTAAATATTCGGACGCCCGTCATCTTTGACGAATCCATTATACATTATGAGCTTCATGCTCATCAGCCGCATGCATCATCAACCTACAACAATAGCGATGAAATACGTATATCAATTCAGCATCAGGATTTATCAATTTTACCAAGCAAAAGTTCCCTACACATTCGTGGAAAATTAACAAAGGCTAATGGTGGGGCGACAACTGCAACGAAGCTCGTCAACAATGCAATTTGTCATTTATTTGAAGAAATACGCTATGAACTCAATGCTATAGAAATCGATCGTAATAAGAATGTTGGGATTACAAGCCTCATTAAGGGATATACATCTCTCAGCCCGATCAAAACTTCGATGCTTGAAAACTCTGGTTGGCTGGACGTTGAAGAGAAAAAACAAATTGTAGATGCGGAGGGTAATTTCAACATATGCATACCCCTAAGCATGCTGCTGGGTTTTGCCGAAGATTATCGAAAAATGGTGGTTAATGCGAAACATGAGTTGATTTTGACGAGATCACGCACTGATCACAATGTGATAGAACAAACTGCTGCAGAAGATTATAGTCTTTCATTGCAAAAGATTGAATGGCTTGTACCATCCATCACAATTGCTGATGAGCGAAAAATTCAGCTCCTGAAGTTTATTGTCAAAGACACACCTATTCCCATGAGTTTCCGTACATGGGAGCTGTATGAATATCCAATGTTGCCCGCCACCTCTAAACACGTATGGTCCGTCAAAACTTCAACGCATCTAGAAAAACCTCGATACGTAATTCTTGCATTTCAAACGGGGCGAAAAAATGTCACGACAAAGAATGCAAGTCATTTTGATCATTGCAACATAACCGATGTAAAACTCTACTTAAATTCTCAATGTTATCCGTATGGTGACTTGAATTTGGACATGGAAAAAAATCAATATGCCCTACTCTACGATATGTATACAAATTTCCAATCGATGTACTATAACAAGGAGTCTGAGCCATGGTTGAATCGGACGGAATTTTTAAAATATGCACCTCTCGTTGTAATAGATTGTTCCAAACAAAATGATTTGCTAAAATCGGGACCTGTCGATGTGCGTCTCGAATTTGAAACAAAAACAAATATTCCCCCACAAACATGTGCATACTGTCTCATTCTACACGATCGCATTGTTGAGTATAATCCCATTAGTGGTGGGGTGAAAAAATTGGTATAAATTCGTTGGTATGATGGGACTCAACTGCAGTCACCATGGACTTTATCGTCGACGTACAAGGTTTCAAGGGACCCATACATGAGTTTATCCTGAAAGAATTATCAATCGTCCGATTTGGTGATAAAAATGCTGAGCCCGCAACGCTATTTTTTGGATCGCCATATGCATGGGATACTCTACCAGACCGATATAAAATGTCGAACAAATGGTTGGAACGGCATTATCATGGAATTTCATGGGACTACGGCAGTATCCCACATAGTTTAATAAAAATCATAATTGGAGCATTATTACAAGATGCTCGTACTGTGTATGTGAAAGGACATGAAAAGACTCGTTAGTTGAAGAAATTCCTGGATTCATCGACGGAAATTATTGACATGGATACTCTGGACTGCTCATCGCTTCACAAACTTCCGAAATGTCGTCCCGATTGCTACTACTACAATCACCGCCGTCATCACGATCGCTCAACGATGCAAAACAATTGTGCAAATGAAAATGTGAAACGTTTACGGAGCTGGTTATATGTCTATCGTGCATTACGTCTCAGAGGGATTTTTTGAAAATAAACAAAACATTTTTTTTGCTGCTGAAAGTTTGTTTTTTTTTATTACAAACACACAATCTCTCTCCTCCTCCTCCTCCTCCTCCTCCTCCTCCTCCATCATACATTACTCAAAATATATTTTTTTTTTTTACAATGTATATTTTTTTTAAATTATAATGTATATTTTTAAAATTACAATGTATATTTTTTGAATTACAATGTATATTTTTTAAATCACATAAACAATTTTTTTCACTCAATGTTTTGAAGGTGATTTTGATCCACTTGTCGGCTGACGTCTCCATGTAGAGTTGTTTCTTGTGGGCCGTCTCCAATAATTTGGAGAATTCCGTAGGGTTTGAATCGAAAGCCTCGGTGAATCGCTGGGGTAGAAAGACTGTATATTCCCCGTCAATTTCCACGATGTATCGTTTCCCATATTTCGTTTGAACGGCTCGTACATCGTAGATTTGATGATTTTTGCCGACTTCAAGATCCCGCAGCTTCTTCGTCGACAAGAAGTTTTCCAAGGCACCAACTTTGTTGAATGATTCAAAGTCCATTTTTTTTTTGGTTTTTTCGTAGATTTAGAGCAATGAGACTGAAGTCTGACTTGGAGCTCGGATTGTCGTGGAATGATGCTCTTGATATTTTTTCATTTCCCTACCATCATCTAATTTTTTTTCCTTCCCTCCCACTCCATATCTTTTCCTTCCCCCACTCCATATCTTTTCTCCGCTTTATGAAGAAAAGATGTGATGAATAGAGTGGACGAGTTCAAACCTGTTTATCACTTTGTTTTCTCCATTTCCGTTATTATAATTTTTTCATTTCCCTACCATCATCTAATTTTTTTCCTTCCTCCCCCCACTCCATATCTTTTCCTTCCCCCACTCCATATCTTTTCCTTCCCCCCACTCCATATCTTTTCTCCGCTTTATGAAGAAAAGATGTGATGAATAGAGTGGACGAGTTCAAACCTGTTTATCACTTTGTTTTCTCCATTTCCGTTGTTATATATTTTTTTTGACGAGTTCAAACACGTTTTTCCATTTCCGCTGTCATCTGAAAGATGTGATGAATAGAGTGGACGAGTTCAAACATGCTCGTCAATGTCCTCCAGCCTTTTGACATTCCGTACAATGTCGTCGTTGTGGTGCAGGACCGTCGATGTGATCCCTCATCGTTGGTATGTTCCAATGTTCATTACATGGACGAAATGGTATTATTTCACCTTCACCTTGAAAATGAGCTGGCAAACGATCTCACAGTACATCCGTGAAGTCACCAAAATATTTTTTAAACGCCGCTGGAGATATAATTTGAAGTTCCTCTCTCGTCAACTTTCGAGGACTTCTAATTGCGAAGTTGGCATAGACTTTCAACAGTTCTTCCATTATCCAACACTTTTCACAATCTCGACGTATAGGCGGTCCAGTCATGACAGTGTTCTCCCACGTAGGATCAAAATGATCTGAACATTTGCGATACGATAGCACTTCACTATCACACCGTAAATACTCTGGTAAACGATCCCACAGAGTAGCAATAAATTTACTGAAATATTTTATGAGCATAGTTTTGGGTACTGATTCAAGTTCATCACTCGTCAACGTTAGGGGATCCTTCAATGGGTGGATTGCAAACATACTTGTACATCCGTCTATCTCGGAATCGCTGTTAGAAATGAAGTAAAGACATCGGTATTTTTTTTATCATCCAATTTGATACGCATGCATACATTTTTTTAATTTCGTTTCGTATTCCAATGTAATTTTTTTCCCCACTCCTCATCTATCTCACTCCCACACATAATTTTTCCAATCTATTCATCTCACTCGGTCCCCACCAACATCTTTTAGGTCCCCTTCATACCTTACCGCTCGTACCCCCTCCCCCCCTTCCCTCAGAGGACCAGAGTTCGGTAAAAATGGTGCTATTGTCATCTATACCCATCTCACTCTTACTCATTTGTATCCCCATCTATCTATCTCACTCACACTCATCATCCTTCCAATATAACCATCTCTATCCCCACTCCTCATCTCTTAGGTCCCCGCATGCTCCCCCTCCCCCGCTCGCGTAGTATACCCCCCCCCTTTACGTCAGCCCCCTCTGTGACGTCATCCCCCCCCTGTGACGTCAGCCCCCTCTGTGACGTCACCCCCCCTGTGACGTCAGCCCCCGCTGTGACGTCACCCCACCCTGTGACGTCAGCCCCCGCTGTGACGTCACACCCTTCCCCGCGCCTACACTTCCCCCCCGCTTACCTCACCACCCCCCCCTCAGAGGACCTGAGTTAGAATCGGCATAGCCCTCATACTTACCTTTAACCTTACAATCCTCTCTTTCCTCACCGCTCAGTGTAGCAACTATGAAAGAATAAAATTTAGGGCCGCCCGAAATAAAAGACTTAATGTAACTACCCTCACCGTAAGAGCTTAACTCGTCAGTTAGACCCCCTAGCAGCTGACCCGTTGGCGACTCATACTCTTTAGGATCTTTTCTCGTGACATAAATAACGGAATCGGTGTCATAGTACAGAGCGCGCTCACCCAGCAACTCGAGATAGGTGTAAAGTTTTAAACGGGCCTGGGCTGTGGTGTATGTAGCTATGACAGCATTTGCTATATTAGACGGGGTCACAGTATCAGCGGTTTTCGTGTAATTAACATACAGCACCTGGTTGTTAACAGGTAACATACCAGTGATCTCGTGCTCAGGGCTGCTTAACAACTCCATAAGTTTTTCGCGCGTCGACACTATTTCTGTTTGAGGTGAATTCTCGCGTTGTCCAAATTTACCCCAAAAGGAATTAAGACAGAGTTTTTCTACCGAGCGCAGCCCGGCGTTTTTGGCTATCACACTGCGTTCCAGCTGAATTCCTTCGGTGGTCTTAAAAGAAGTTATATAACGGTCTTGGGCAGCCTCATCTTCTGAACAGCTCTCGGGCCAACCACTAGCCTCTTGTTTGATTTTAAGAAAGGTATTTATGTACTCGGTGAAAAGACCCCCCTCCTGCGTATCACGGTTGTACTGTGTTATTTCATACTGCCAAATCTCGCTCACCGTTAATATTTTATACCCGCATGCAACAGCTTTTCGCAATTCATCTACCACCCAAGTTCCGCTAAATACGCGCTCCACAGGGTCTTCATGAGGACATGCGTCCTGGTTCATTGTTTCGCAGCAGCTACGACATAACCCGAATAACAGACGCTGATGCATTCGCACCGGCAGCACTGGATGATAAAGGTTTCGAAAATTCACACAGTATTGTCTCAATATCGTTACGACGATACCTCTGAGCGCATAGTGTCAGGGGAGTAATTGATTGTGAGTGGCATCAGTCCGATATAATTTTGATTCTCTGGTTTGTTGAATAGATGTGGAAAAGATCCTTTGGTGAGAACGTTTTTAGACCGAAAGATTTTGGCAGAGCACTCAGAGGCATATGAAAGTATTTCAAGCTATCGAGAAACACGAGTTTGCCAACACGCATTGTGATGATTTTAGTACCGTTCATTATTAAAGACGGGAGTTGTGTTTTTTTCTCCTCGATGAAGTAATGCAGGATAAACTAAGCGTCAAAACCACCGGCGTTATGGGCTATTAAAAACACGCGCGAGAAACCCGGAATACTCTGCATCGCCAACTCCACAAGTTGACATACAGGGTTTGACCTAAATATAAACTCCCGATCACCGCAATGCTCGCACGGTTCTTCTATAGAAGCGTTATCGCAGCATCGTGCGCAGATACGTTGAGCCACGCAAAGATTCGGTTCGTGAACACGCGTTGTCGGGTCACCTTTTCAAGAGACGCGGCAGCGGCTCGTCGCCAAGTATTATAAAGAAAGCGTAGCGCGAGAGGTGCCGTACTCTTATATACAGTAAAATAGGGGTTTTATGACGTCACAGAAACTTTAAATCGTCTTCACAGGGAAACGGGTTGAGGGAAAAATCTCATATTAGATGTGAATTTCCTATGATTTTTTACCTTTCGAATGGTCCTTGGCGGAAAAGAATCCGTTCAGCCAATTCAAAGAAATCTGATATTGAAGATTTTGGTCGCGAGGTTTGGGACGCTTTCTGTTCCTCACAGTTTCTTGGAGTCGGAAGGGTGTAAGTCGCGCTTGTTTACGTTTGGACATACGTCCTTTGCGAGACTGGTGGACATTTTTGGCTCGTGACGTCACGCGCTCCACTGAACGCGGCTACCCCCACTCTCCACGCGCCACGGAGCGAGAGAGACAGACTATATCAGGTTTCTCTTTCCCTCTACCGCCGGTACAGGTATACACTGTTGCGTTTCAAAATCATAGAAAATTAATATGTTCTCTTTTGACTTCTCATCGGCTCGAATAGGTCTCATATAACACAGATGATTATAGGGCTGTTGTGATTTGGACGTTTTACAAAAGCCCACCCCACACACGTGCTCTTTTTTCTCTAAAGGTCTTATCGCGCGAAAACAGTTACGGCATCGTTAAACGGACTCGCAAACAGTGTTTCCTTTGTGTGTTTTCACGAATGGTAATAGTCCTGTGATTTTCTAAACACCGGTCCCCAACGAAATCGCGGTTACACATCTCGCATCTGACCGCGGCGCTCGCGACCACCTCGCAGGGTGGTGCTTGAAGACAATGAGGGCATTTCTTTTTCAAACATCCATGACCCCACCGAGAACGGACGTTACAGGTTGTCCAGAAGTTTCAACTACCTACAGCGCCTCGCAGATTCAAGATAGGCTGAAAATGGTGTGACCGCTCATAATACAGAATGTATAACGTGTACTGGATTGAGCCCACAGTATCCATAACCGTCTATGTCCCGTCAAATATCGGTCTTTCGCGTCGTCCCAAAGTCAAAAACTCGAAAACCACGATAGCTACCCCCTCGCGAGCCAGATAATTCTGGTATATAGCAATTTCACGTACGCTGCAACTAGCAGGCTGTATAGTATCATTTGCGCTTCTCGTGAGCTCAAGTGCTGCTTCTTTTTGAAGTGACCCGTTAATCTGCTGAATACGCTGCCATCTAGTATGCAGTGCTCCCGAGCGTATCTCACCCCTTCCCGCGTATGCCCGTGCTGTTACTAATAAGCGAGGTAAACACAAATTGTCGGTGTTTCGAATTGTTAAAATAGATTTTCCAGCGACACCCTCGTGCGTCAAACCTTTTCGCCCGCGACCCTCCACGCCTTTAACAATACATACTTTAATATTGAAAGAATCATCAATATTCAGAGATGTTGCACTTTGAGCGATGTTTGTTATTAATTGCCAGACATCTACAAATGTATAGTCGCGGACAGGGCGAAATGAAAGCCAAACGGGGCCATGCGCTAAGCTGTTCGCTGAGAACGAGATCCCTGCGTAGTCGCCGCCCTCACAGTGGCTCGTGAGATATGTCAGAAGATCACGGAATGGTCCTTCAAGCCATGCTGTTACGGTCGTTCCTGCGAGAGGTTGACGGATAGTTTATTACCGTAGTTTATTTTTTATTTTATTATGATCGTATGATTATACTCACAAAGTAAATCGGGGCGTTCGCTAAATATCGCGGAGGGGTTGAGAATAGTCGACGCTTCATCTGTGTCGAGGTCTATAATCGGTACTCTATTTTCGTCATCTGTATCGATAAGTATAGTTGACGCTCTATCTTCATCACCAGCATCGAGCTGCTGCGATACCGATGCGTCGGACGTAGCCGTAGTACTCGCTCTAGGCTCTTCATACTCCTCCTGTTAGGCTTCTGAAAAACACCGTTTCAACAACTGTTTTATGTCTCAAACAGACTAAAACCTGGTATAATATTGGGTCAAAGAAGTTTTGAATACACACGATGGCGCCTGATTTGAACCTCCAGGTCCACCTCCTCTACGACCATCGCCGCCTCAGCGAGGGCCTCTTCTTCATCACTCCCTGCATTGTAAAATTGCCGATAGCCTGTAATAAAAATAACCTCGGGGCTGTAAACCCTTAAGAATATGACAGTCGCGGCGATATATTGAAATGAAATTACTTACATCTGACTTCATCGACCAGTTCTCGTACACAGGGTGCTTCTAAAACACCGCGTCGTTATAATTCATCGTACACGACGTCAAGTATTCGTCGGTCACTTAGTATGCCTCTGTTATAAGAGACCACAATAGCACGTAAAGGGGCCCACCAAATAATGTATGTAGGAGAGGGACTTTGAGGCTCGCAAGCAGCTGTCTCTCTCGCGAGCGATGAACAGTCTTCCGTGACGAAGAGAAGAAGACGACATAAAAATAAAATAAAGGAATACGATATAAAAAATAAGAGGGAGAGCATCTCTAGATGTCATAAAGTCGTGTCGTGTTTGAGCAATATTAAATATATCTGATTGATTTTCCCATTGATTTCTATCTCTTATTTCACCCCAATCTGGTCCGGATCCTACATTTGGGGGCTCAGCCGGGATTGTGACCAAAAATCGTGTGAAATATAGGATAGTGAGAAGCCAAAACGGAAAAAACGGCCAAGATAAATATCGTGACAAGGAACACGAGCGCGATCAAGTCGGACATTAGTGATCTAATCGCGTAACGAAAAAAAACATTTTTCGAAGTCGATTAAAGTTGTTTAAGGTGAACAGTGAACGATCAAGAAAACGAATCATTGGGAATTGCATAAGTTGGTGCATCCTGAAAAGTTGAATTAAAGCTGTCAAAAAAAAAAAAAAAAAAAAAAAAATGGTTGTGCAACATTCACCACGTCATGGAATGAATCGACGATTACTAATTGATAATAGTAGTATCGATAACGAAGAAGAGGTGTTGCAGATGACATCAAATGTTGTTGCAAGCGGCAGTGGAGAAACGAGTAATCACGGAGATAGACGAAACATTACATCGGAGCAAAACCCTGTCACAGGTGAAGACGATGGAGATAGAAACAAAAACAAAAGATTTGAGAAAGAAATACAGGATATGACGGTAAAGGAACTACAAAATGAATTGCTTTCACGGAATCTCTCGATAAAAGGTAAAAAGCGAGAATTGGTAGCACGATTAAGAACAGCGTTTGAAGAAAGAGACGAAGATGCTGAAATATTTGACGATGAAGAGGGAGATAATAGACATATAGATCAGCAGAATGAAGAACCCGAAATAACGCGAGTCGTTGACAATCATCAACAAGACAGGAGAATGGAAACGATTCCGACGACAAGAGATTTGCCACAAGTACTGAATCCACCAAGCATGTTCACAATCAAGGACGTCGAAGGCAGCATACCCTTTTCCAGCGGAGACGATAAAGCGTCAATTCAACATTGGGTAAACGAATTTGAAGACACAAGTACACTTCTAAGATGGAACGATCTACAAAGGGTCATCTACGGAAAGAAGATGTTACGAGGTTCTGCGAAGCAGTTCATGGCACTGGAACAAAATATTACGTCGTGGGCAGAATTTAAGCGACGTTTGATCGACGAATTCAAAGTGGAGATAAACAGTGCAACAATTCACGCTCAGCTTTTGCAACGAAGAAAACAAGAAATGGAGACTTCGAGACAATATGTCTACGCAATGCAAACTATAGCCAATCAAGGCTATATTGAGGACAAAGCGGTTATACAGTATATTATCGATGGTATACCCGACGACGAATCAAACAAACAAATACTGTATAACGCTCGAACGATAACGGAGTTAAAAAAAAGCCTTGACCTTTACGATCGTATGCAAGAGCGGTCGGGAAAGAAGAAATCTGGAACTAAAACGGAAATAAACAGGAATAAAAAAGAAGAAAAGAAAGATGGAAAACAGACGTCGACGAAGAGACTTCGTTGTTTTGCGTGTGGATCAGTTGAGCACGAAGTAAAGCAATGTCCTCACAAGGAAAGGGGACCGAAGTGCTTCAAGTGCAATCAGTTTGGCCACATTGCATCGAAATGTGAAAATAAATCACACAAACAAGAAGAGAAAGTCAATTGTGTAACGAGCATTGACGATATGATTTTGGTACAAATCAAAGACACTCAAGTTCCGGCTTTACTGGACACAGGAAGCCATAAGACGTTAATACGAGAGGAGGAATATCGAAAAATTGGAAGCCCGACGCTGCGACCAACGGAACGCGTATTCAAAGGGTTTGGCAATGCACAAAGTCATAGTATCGGAGTTTTTGACGCCGAGTTGATAATTGACGGTGAAATGTATCAAAATATAGTATATGTAGTAGCCACAGAAACAACGGACTCAAAAATGATTCTCGGTAAAGATGTGCAGAGGCAAATGGATATCAATATTCGAGGAGGACGAATGACAATTCAAAAGATACCAATGGCGGGTGGAGACACGAAGACACTCCATTTAACACGAGATATACAAGAAGAAGCATTCAAGAACGAAAAGAGGAACGATGACAACCTATTTATCAAAGAACTCACAACGATTAATTACATCGAAGCCGGAGAAATTGACGTGAGAAAACCGTACGAGGAAAAAATTCGAAAGCTGATCGAAGAACACAAACCGAACAAGCAAGTCATAACCAAGGTGGAAACGAAAATTATGTTGAAAGATCAAGAACCTATTTGTTTAAAACCCAGACGATTTTCACCAAAAGATAAGCTGATTTTGGACAAACAAATCGATGAATGGTTACAAGAAGGTATTATCCAACCCAGCCATAGCATGTACTCCAGTCCGGTTGTCATTGTACCTAAAAAAGATGGTTCCAGTCGAGTTTGTGTTGATTATCGACAGCTAAATAAAAAAATCATAAGAGACCAGTTTCCGATGCCGTTAATCGAAGATCGGATCGACGCACTAGCGACGTCAAAAATCTTTTCGGTTCTGGATCTGAAGAATGGATATTTTCACGTTCCGGTCGCAGAGGACAGTCGAAAATACACATCGTTCGTGACCCACGAAGCTCAGTACGAATTTATTAAGACACCGTTTGGGCTTTGTAACAGTCCGACGAACTTTTTGAGATTTGTCGACGAGGTATTCCGCGATCTCATCAGACGAGGTATCGTACTTACGTATATGGACGATCTCATAGTTCCTGGCAAGAACGAAGAAGAGGCGTTTGAGAATCTGCAAAAAACGCTCAAGGTCGCAGCCGACAAAGGTTTGGCAATCAATTGGAAGAAATGTAAATTTCTTCAAAAACAAGTGGAATATCTGGGGCATATTATCGAAAATGGTCATGTGCGACCAGCTAAAGGAAAACTCAAGTCCGTCGAGAAATATCCAAAACCAAGATGTCGAAGAGACATTCAGAGTTTTCTTGGCCTTACAGGTTATTTCAGAAAGTTTATACGGGATTACGCGATCATCGCACGCCCACTATCTGGTGTGCTGAAGGGTAATCAGAAGTTTCATTTTGGTCCAGAGCAAGAACGATCGTTCTTTGCGTTGAAAAAAGCACTCACAACAGAACCGGTGCTACGACTGTACAGGCCAGATGCATTGACAGAATTACACACGGACGCCAGTAAAGTTGGATATGGCGCGGCTTTACTACAAAGAAATACCGTTGATGAAGATTTCCATCCGGTGTATTACATGAGTAGGAAGACCTCAGAAGCCGAGCAAAAACTTCATTCGTATGAACTCGAGGTACTCGCAATCATCAACGCGATTAAGAAGTTTCGAGTATACTTGCAGGGATTGAAATTTAAGCTCGTTACGGACTGTGAGGCATTCAAGAAGACGCTGAATAAACAAGACATCACGGCAAAAATTGCGAGATGGGCTCTATTGCTCGAGGAATTCGACTACGAGGTCGAACATCGGGCGGGTCAGCGTTTAAAACACGTGGATGCTCTCAGCCGCTATCCAGTTATGACCGTCGATGATAAAATCTCACAGATAATACAGCAACGACAGGACCAAGAAGAGAGACTCCGAGTTATTAAACAAATCTTAGAACGAGAGGAATATGACGATTATTTTATGGAACAAGGAATTCTTATGAAACGAATAGGAGATAAGAACCTTATCGTCCTACCATCGACTATGCACAACGAAATCATACGAAAAACACACGAGAACGGACACTTCGGGGTCAGGAAAATGACTGAAAGCATCAGCGACGAGTTCTACATCCCGAAGTTAAAAGAGAAGCTCGAACGATTCATCAGCTGTTGTGTACCGTGTATACTTGCTGAAAAGAAAAAAGGAAAGAAGGAAGGGACGTTAATGCCGATACCGAAGGGCGATACTCCGCTATCGACATATCACGTTGACCATCTTGGTCCTTTGACGACAACAAACAAACTGTACAAACACCTGTTCGTGGTGGTGGATGGATTTTCCAAATTCGTATGGCTTTATGCGACGAAAACCACGAGCGCCAAAGAAGTCGTCGCGAAACTCACCATACAGCAGGCGGTGTTTGGGAATCCACAACGCATTATAAGCGATAGGGGCGCAGCATTCACATCCACCGAATTCAAAGACTACTGTACTTCCGAGAATATCGAACACGTGAGGATAACGACCGGAGTACCACGAGGGAATGGGCAAGTTGAACGTGTCAATCGAATTATAATCCCAATCCTGACGAAGCTCGCTTTAGACAACCCGGACAAATGGTACCGATATGTCGACAGGGTACAAGGTGCCTTGAATAGTACCTACCAACGGAGCATAGGAATGACACCTTTCGAAGTGTTATTCGGTGTAAAGATGAGACGCAAGGAAGATTCTCAACTCCGTACTCTTATCGAACAAGAAGCGATTGAGGTATTCGAGGACAATCGCACGGAATTACGAAATCTGGCAAAAGAAAACCTATTAAAAATCCAAGAAGAAAACAGGCGTAATTACGATCGAGATTGCAAGAAGGCGATAAATTACAGAAAGGGTGACCTGGTTGCAATTAAAAGAACGCAATTCGGTCCCAATCTCAAGCTAAAGCGAAAATTTCTTGGACCCTACAAAATCTCGCAGGTCAATGGAAATAACCGATACGAGGTAATACGTGTAGGAGAAGGTGAAGGTCCAAAAATCACCGTTACCGCTGCCGATTACATGAAGTTGTATTTACCCGAGTCTTCGGAGACCGAAGACTAGCAGGAATGGCCGAGTGTAGGAGAGGGACTTTGAGGCTCGCAAGCAGCTGTCTCTCTCGCGAGCGATGAACAGTCTTCCGTGACGAAGAGAAGAAGACGACATAAAAATAAAATAAAGGAATACGATATAAAAAATAAGAGGGAGAGCATCTCTAGATGTCATAAAGTCGTGTCGTGTTTGAGCAATATTAAATATATCTGATTGATTTTCCCATTGATTTCTATCTCTTATTTCACCCCAATCTGGTCCGGATCCTACATGTATCTCAATCTGTTCACGAGTCCATCGTCTGATGAACGCAGCAAATCACCACACCACTGTTCATTACACCGACGTCTCAGCTGCACGCTACCCGGCTTTGTAAGACGCAAAAGATTGAGTATACAAAAATGCATTGAATTATCAGAAATTATAATTGACGAATCTTAAAACCGTTCTATATGACGACTGAACCGCTACTAGCATATCTTAAGCAAAAGTTTTAGCGAGACTTCTGTTCGAGGCTAGTAATGTACTCTATTAAGTCTCTAGCTACCGCAGCTAAATAACGCTCGGCAAGGCATGCTCAATTGCCCTAAAAAGCACGTACAGTGGTGAGACGGTTTTGTTTACGTCTGTAACCATATTTCTCTGCCATCGATGTAGCATCTTCTGCCGAAGGCGGGGATGCCCGCCAGACCGGGTGTTCGAGAATCCGCCTCGTTTACAGCGGAGCGAGCTTCTCTTATGACTCACCCGCGGCAGCACCTCCTGGGCGCTCTCGATCGCGCCACGAGGCCAGCGCTCTCGGCAACGAGAACGAAGGCCCGTGCCGGCTAACGGTCGAGGACGGCCATTATCGTTTATCGTTTTGTTCAGCTTACCACGCGTATCGTTGTTCAAAGTGTCTCACAGTTTTCTATCAATCTTATGGTTCACTCATCCTCATTTTGCATGAATAAATAAGTAAAACTCATCCCCACTCATCTAGCGATTATTGCACACGGGCAATAATCTGCATAAGCTGAAAAAGGTGCATCATCAGAAGTTTAACTCATCTCACCTCGTGGTCGTGCCAAGACCACGTGTTTTCGATCTCACGGGGCCACTCGAACCGTCGAGACAAGATTAATATAATCTCATGTCTCAACGTACGTGTTCTTATCAATTAAGTTAATAATCATTTGTGCACTCATCATAAGTTAAAATCAAGTGAATTATCTGTGATTAATAAAGTATAATTTAATCGTACTAAGAAATTCGTCCACGTGTCCGGCTTTTTATTCTCCATCCTTGTCACTATCATTTCCATCCCGGCAACTCAACAATTTACGTACTTTCTCAAACACCGGGAGATGATGACAGAAAAGTTCAAGTCATTTGTTACAAGTATGGCGACTTTTAGAGGGTCGAATTATGTGATTTGAAAACCGAAAATAGTAATTTCAGAGCTGGCCCGCGGGACGTAATCAGAGGCTGATTAATTAAATTTGTCGGAAACAAACAAGTTTTTTTGTAGTCCTAGCGTAATGCCATACTTTTTTGACGGGTTTTATGGCCCGCCATCTTAATTAAAACGCATTGATAATTAATTTTTTTTCAAACATTCGTTGCAAACATGGTATTCAAGGGTTTTCGGGGTCGCTGATTACAAATCTGCACACAAAATTTAGAAATTCAAGATGGCGGATCCAATATGGCGGACCACAAATGCAAAAATTGTTGGAAGAAAGCAAAACTTGGTACTCGGGGGTTTTCGGGGTCGCTGATTACAAATCTGCACCCAAAATTTAGAAATTCAAGATGGCGGATACAATATGGCGAACAATAACTGCGAAAATCGTTTAAGAAAAGCGAAAGTTGGTACGCGGGGGTTTTCGGGTTCACCGATTGAAAATCTGCATCCAAAATTTCGAAATTCAAAATGGCGGACCATAAATTGGAACGTTTTTTGATGGAAGCGAAAGTTGGTACTCGGGGGTTTTAGGGGTCGCTGATTACAAATCTACTATCAAAATGTGGAAACTCAAGATGGCGGATACTATATGGCGAGCGATAACTGCGAAATTCGTTTGATATGAAAGCGAAAGTTGGTACTCGGGGGATTCGGGGTCGCCGAATACAAATCTGCACCCAAAATTTCGGAATTCAAAATGGCAGATCCAATATGGCGGACCATGAATGCAAAAATTTATTTATGAAAGTGAAAGGTTCAGAAAAAAGAAATGATATCCGGGCCGAAAATCCCCTCGACGGAGAAAAAAACCTTGGACAAGTACATTTGTTGACCCCCGTTTCCATTTGTTTTCACAAAAAAAAACTACCCAAAAAAGTACAAAATTCTCAAAAAATTGGCAAGATCGAAAATGATTTACCTTCAGCACTAAAATTTATAATATCAATAATAGGACAAGTGTTTCATTGTAGCTTGAGGATGGAGTATTAAAAAAAAAAGCAAAAAATAGTTGGGCATTGAAAAAAGTCACAATAAAAATAGGTCAGAAGAACAGAGTCCAGAAAAAAAATCGGAATGAGAAAAAACTGGAAAAAAAAAAAATTTCAAACGAAAAAAATTTAATTGAAAAAAAAAATTTCGGCCGACGTACTTGGCGAGTTCGTACCGTGAGAAATATATTACGTGATCCTAGCTAAGCAAAAAAACTCGCCAAGTACTACGGCCGAATTTTTTTTTTTTTTTCAATCGAATTTTTTTCGTTTGAAATTTTTTTTTTTCCAGTTTTTTCTCATTCCGATTTTTTTTCTGGACTCTGTTCTTCTGACCTATTTTTATTGTGACTTTTTTCAATGCCCAACTATTTTTTGCTTTTTTTTAAATCTAATTATATGTGTGAATCTGCTTATGCCATACCCGTAGTTTGGGTCAAATACGTGGCGTGCTTTTTGAAAATTGTCACATTTTTTGCGAAATTCAAACAATTTGTTACAGTATGGCATAATTTTTTTATAACAGCAGAAAGTGCAAGCAACGTAAGTATAAAATTACTAACACGTACGCAAGGCCATTCTTATTTTATAACAAGATTTAAATACTTAAAATATTCAACGTCGGAGCGTCTTTTGCTCCGCAGGTATACGGCAGCAGCTGGTCAGGCGCTCCACCGTATTATATATATGTGTGTGTGCGTGTATCTGTGAATCTTTTGTGCCTATGAATTTGTGCTATTCCGTTTTGGAAGGACACCTCAAATCGACAGATGCCTTGCGAAGATTTCAGTCTACATTCGAACCTTGAGATATATAGAAGCGTGAAAATGGAAGGCAACAACCCAAACGACGGAAAAAAGTGTTCCGTCTGTCTTCAATGCGACGAACCTGTGTTATTATTTAAAGAGGACAGTTTAAAAAAGGTGCCAGTATTCTTTGGCGGTTCGCATCCACAATGGGATGAAGGATGGAGACAAAAGTTTGCCAAATGTGTTAACGACCGGCTTGGGGTACCATTGTGCTTGTTACCGTAGCTCCAATACTATCGGTAAGAAATACAAGAATTCATACGATGAGGCGGAGGCGTCTGCGTAAAGTGGCGGTGGAGTGGGAAAAAATATAGAAGAGCCAGTTTCCGGTTGCTCTTCAGAACATTTACCGGAACAAGAGTTCGAACGCGAATCTTCCCCAGCGCTGAGCGACAACGAGTAAGTTTTTTTTTTCTTATTTTAATATGTTTTATTGGAGTTGAATTACAGCTCATGACATTATTACGAATACGTTAAATTGAAATTCAGTGTCACGGCGGTCATGTTATTGTTTGGCACCTGGTCGAATGTAGGAAAAAACGCTTGGGATGGTACGCGGGATTTGTTTTGACCAGTGAGCGAGCGCAATAACCGTTGGCCGAATGAGAAAGAAAGAGGAATAGATATTTATTTTTCCTACGTTGATCCGAGTAGATAATTGATAACGAGACATAATAAGGCAAAACCGTTTGCTTTTGTATATTTAAGTTATAATTGAATTTAAAGAACAAACTAGATTTTTCGTAGATCATCAATATCTCCTCTTAATATCGACAGGGAACGAAAAATCATTTCTAAAAAAATATGGTTGAAGAATCACGTCTTTTTGGTGTATTTTCGATTTTTCAACGGTTGAATTTATTTTGGGGCAGTTTTGACCATCACGGAACGCAAGAGCACACTCGAAAACCTAGGGAACAGTCGTTTACGATGTTTTTCTTCTCGTATTCGTCGTATGGCAACAGCTCAAACTGAAACGTCAAAATTGCGTCCGCTGCGTGCTAATGGGTTAATAAATTCTTTTTGGCAAGTTCGTGCATAATGAGAAAGTAAAAAAAAAATCGGTTTTTTTCTAGTCTGCATGTAAGGATTATATTTATTTATCGCCACGGTCGTGCATGTTGACAATAATTAAAAGGCTTATTCGACTTCTTTCTCTAAATTCTCTATGTTCAGGAATGAGCAAAGATTCACGGGTATCGCGAGCCTCGGGTTATGGTTTTGCGCTCTGCCTCAATTAGCGCCACGTGTCGGGCGACATTTCTCACGTGCAACGGGTAACGCGAGGCCCTTCGGTCAAGGGTTCACACGTTGCCGCGGGCGTCGCCACATTGCGGGCCATCAATCAACTTTGGACAATTGGTCATGCGCGAGATCGATACTCATCGATCGCCATGATTGATTCCTCAGTCTTTGATCACCTTACACAGTTTAATGTGTAGCAGCTTTGCACAGTTTAATTCAAAATCAATCTCGGAAATCATTCTCAACTATATTTTCTCAATTCTCATCGGGATCTTTGGGATATTTCGGGATTGTCACACACGTGTCGCGCTCACACGTTTCGTACCTCGGGTTACTCTCGACCACGAGGCCGACGGGACGCACGTATCTCAGGAGTTTCTCATCACTTCTTTCGGGATTTCTATAATTTTCCTTTCTCATTGTATATTAGCGACTCTCATTAAACTACTGTAATTATTTTATACATTTTTCGCCGTGCCAAAATTATTTCCACCTACACCAGATCCTCATTATAAAACACTACATATATTTTGTATACGACGATTTTGTTACGTACAGCGGTGAAATCTAACGTATTGAAACGTTTCGTTATCGCGGGACACGTTAGCCTCGCGACACAGTCCCTGGGGTTGGGATTACGAGACGGAAAGTTTTAAAATACTAGGGAACTGAGGGAATTGTTAATTAATGACGTTAAATGATCTCTTGTCTCCCACACATCCAAGAAGATGTTTTCAAAGCCTCAGAAATCAATTGTCGCTTTCATGTACGACTATATCAATCCTTCATCACAGGCATTCTATGAATGTGAAGGGGATTGCTACTAGATACAAGAGAAAGAGAAAGTACAAAAAGAGAATGGATGGTTAATTAAATATTCAGATTATAATAAATACCTTGAGGAGGACTTTGTGGCAGCCAAGATGATAATGGATAAAATAGTGAGAGACAATAATTAAGGATAATAGAACAACGAGAGAATCAAAGAGTTATTAGGGATCAATACGTGTGAAGAGGTTCCGTGTCGCTTGTATGTGTGTCCCGCGATGAGTGTATCGCAGGCCTTGACCACGCACACCGTCGAACAACTTTGTTGGTCCTAGGTCTGTGTACGAGACAGCCCGAAACGCGGTGATTTTAATGATAATTATTCGTTCAAGAAAGTTTCGATTTTAGTTATGATTATTCATCCAGGAATGCGATCGATTTTAGTTATTATTGTTCGCGCTGAGGTCTCCCGATTTTAGTTATGATTTATTGCTTGAAATTCAATCGATGTTGACATTCCTATCTTTCTTGCTCTCGTGCTTTTGGTTAGAGTAAGTGATATTACGAGATTACGTGCAAATTGAAAGTCTATCAAAACGCTATCAAAGAATACGGAGGCAGAGATACCGTTGTTGATGATCATACGTAGCAGGACCAGCATGCAAGAAATAACAACAGACTCGTGTAGTTTGTATGATAGTTATCGTTTATTGAACCCAACAGGTACACATGTACGGTAAATACGATTGTTAAGTGGTCTGTGCGAGAGTTGGTCCTTGGAGGCAAAATTGGTGCGTCAAGATTTAGCCGAGATTGTAACGTCAAGCATCGGAGAAGCCGATGTATTAAGGTGGAGAATTAATATTAAATTGAGACTTTATTTCTATTTTCCTCCAGGTAGGGACAAGAACTAGGTGTTCTTCCTGAGTATGAAGTGACCCAAACTCCAAACACGATGGATTGCTGAGGGCAATCTTGAAAGAAAGTATTAAAGTGACTACTATCTTTTGGCCTGTACGGTTCCGACGAGCTGGCACTCGTCCGCTGAGTCGTATGTCTGATAGATGGCTTTAATTTTAGTAGACTCTGAGACCTTGAAAGAAGACGCGTCAAACAGACTGTCACAGATGCAGTATTTGTGGAGATGCTAATAAATCGAGCATGACAGATGGTCAGAACGCAGAAATCTTTAGATTAATTGATTAATCGCGATATGATCTTCTATGTCTGCCTATGGTCACCTATCTAATGCCAAGTCTATGAGTCCGACTTCCAGTGCAATACTGGGGCTTTCTCATAGATCTGGGTCCTTACCACGAGCTCAGGTGGAATTTAGGCTGGAGCAATGCTCAATAGACTATTGGAGCATTACCGAGATAGTGATGATCCAAAATTTTGAAGATAAGAGTGAACTCCTGGGTCGTGCTTGCCCTTAAATAAGCACAGCGGCCTGAGGGGAGGATTCCCTACTTTTGGCACACCGGGTTCAGTCTGGAGGGGTTTGTGGATGGTAGGGTGAACTACTTGAGTCGGAGTCGAATGGTTAAATGTTTTCTTTATTTGTGTCTAAACGACAGATAATATTGATTGATTGATTGTATTTATTTTTAAGCCTTGGCTAGAGCCTTAAGGCAAGGAGTATAAAAATATATAAAAATGAGGACTAACCTCATGACGAGGTAACAATAGAAAAAAATACAATTAAATACATCTCTCGGCAACGAAGGTAACAATAGAAAAAAGACACAATTTAAATACATCTCTCGGTATAAGAGAGTTCAAGAAAATCGACACGCACTTATCATATAACACTTAACTCAAGCATAAAAATGAAAATAAAAATATCAAAAATAGTAATAAGATAAGCACAATTGTTATATAGTTATATAAGATAAAGACGCCTGAAAACCTGCTAAAGCGGGTATGTATGCAGCCAGGGTAATCACAAACCATCACAATGATTGCCATCAGCTGCCAGTAAGCGGGCTAATAAATTCTTTTTGAAAAGGACCAGAGAAGTGCAGGAAGTAACATGAGTCGGAAGTGAATGCCAGAAGTACATCGCAGACAGGACAAAGGAGTTCCGGTAAGAGGCAGTGCGGTGTGTGGGAATAAGAAAAGTCGGTGGAGTTATGAGACGAGAAGGACGAATGGCTGGCCGAGCAAGTGGAAATAGTTCGATTAAATATGACGGGGCATTGCCCTTGAGTATATTGAACGTCATTACACCCAAGAAATACCGTCTTCTTGCCTCAACTGTCAACCAACCAAGACGCTTACGGTACGGGGTTATATGGACATCATAGCGTAAATCGAAGATAAACCTAATGGAATAGTTCACCAGTCTCTGGAGAACACCGTTCAATTCATCTGTCAAGTCAGTGAGGACAAGGCAACAATAATCTAATTTCGGAAAGATCAGTGACTGGACTAACATTGCTCTGAGCTCTGAGGATAGCGCTGACTTATTGTACTTAAGTCTAAAAAGCGAAAAATGAACACTTTTTGATAACAATAACACGTGTTTCCTCCACAAGAGATTAGAAGAGAAAGTGACACCCAGATTTTTGACTTCACTAACATAGAGAAGCGAAACATTGTTAACGGTAATTGGGGGTAGGGAACTGAGGTCAATCTGGTTAATAAAAGCACGACTACCCAGGATAATAACCTTAGATTTTTTTAAGTTTAACTTCAATCCATTATCAGAAGCGTATCGAGCAATGGACTCAACATCCATGTTCATGTTAGCAATTTCACGAGCAAGAGCATGTAAATAAGAATGAAACCACTGGAGAACTTTGTAAGAAAAGCCGATGTTACGCAATTTGGTTAGTAAGTTCAGGTGAGGAACTGTATCGAACGCTTTGCTGAAATCGAAAAGGACAAGTACTGAGACTTTCCTTTCGTCAACTGCGCACTCCACGTCATGACAAATACGAAGTAAGGCTGTTTGAGTACTGTAATACTTTCTGTAACCAGATTGCCGTGAATCAAGCACATTACGTGTAAAACAAAAAGTGTTGATCTGATTAAGAACAACACGCTCAAGGACTTTGGACAGCACACAAAGATTGGCAATAGGTCCACAGTCAGACAGCGATAGAGGAGGATTTACTTTGAGCAATGGTCTAATATAAACACGTTTCCAAGGCTGAGCAAAATAACCACTCACCAGAGACTGGTTGAACATGGTGACAATCGATTCAGATATAAGCGGGAAAGCAGTAGGAATCACGAATGCGGAGATACGATCCGGGCCAGCAGTGTGAGAAGGTGAGACCAATGAGAGTAACATAGATATGTACTCGGCAGTAACAGGAGTGAAGTTAAACATATCGTTAGCCGTTTCTAATTGATTAGCCCAATGAGCAAAATCAGCCAGTTGACAGGGAGCCTGAGTACTAGAAATATTGACAAAGAATTTATTAAGCTCATCTGCAGCGAAGAAATTGAGACACGAGGACGAGTTTGATTTAAGTAGCCCTGAGCGACCAAGTTCACGCCACAAACGAGACGGATCGGAAATAATAGACAATTTGGCAAGCTGATAAGATGCCTTGGCTAGCTTGAGATTACGTGCGAGATTATTTCGATAGTGCCTTAAAATGGCAAGCTGAAGAACATCACCAGATCTTCTCGCTTGCTTATAGAGGATATTCCTCTTCTTAATTTGCTTCCGGAGATCACTAGTGAGCCACGGAGCGAATGGTTTAGAAACGTTAAACGATGAAATAGGCGCATGCATGTCAAGAGCACCGATCAGACATCTGCATAATCTGTCAAGCTGAGATTCAATTATATTATCTAGTGGGCTAGTTCGAGTGTGTCCATTTGAGTCAATATTAAACAAGTGAGAAAAAGAGCGTAAAAAATTAGTAGAGTTAAATTCAGTAAAATTCCGGCGCATTATAGTTAAACTAATAGGTAACGGACAGTCAAATTTATAAGTTAATTCAACGAGGTCATGCCCAGCTATGAACGGAGCATCAGATTTACAATAACGAATAAGTTTGTTTATGCTGTCGTTTGTTTATGCTGTTGATAAATACATCCAGCCACGATTCAGACGAACTGGTATGATGTGTTGGTTCAGATTCAACAATGACCAATGACTGGGAAGACACGAGGTCCATTTAATACCGAGACTCAAAATTTACATTAAGGAGGTTACAATTAAGATCACCTGTTATAATGATATTGGAAAAAGCAAAAGAGTGTCGTGAAAAGACATTCAAGAATTCATTAAACAATGTACCTTTAGGTCTGCGATACATAACAGAAAAAAGAACACGATGGTTGTCATTAATTAATAACTCCAATATCATATATTCAGGTGTGTAAGTGTTATGTTTGGCGAAAGCTGACCCTGACCTTCAAGGACTCATGCACATAGACAGCAACGCTGCCACCACGCTTGACACATCGGTCATGTCGTAAAAGCACATAGTTATCGAATTTAACGAGATCATCAGAGATGAGCGCGTGTAGCCAAGTCTGAGTGATGGCAATCACATGAAAAGAGGTCGGTGTAAAATATTCTAAAAAGATATCAAAGTGACCTAAAAGCGAATTAGCATCAAAATGTGCAATCCTCAATGCGGTCGAAGATATAGAATATGTAGAAGCGGCGCTGCTATCGATGGTGACATATAATATATGGTACCATCGATAATATGGCCCAGTTGAGGAGGCTCGGAGGGCTCGAGAGTATCAGGAGTCAAAGGTATGAAGGAGGTAGTTACAATGGACGTGGGTTACTCGTCGTTCGAGAGGCGTGACCAGTTACGCGGCCTAGAATTCGCGATGGTGACGCGGGGTGAGTCTCCGGCCTCACTCCGGCGTCTGGTAACGGGAGCGCGGGTGCTGTCCCGTTACAGTATAAATAGTCATAATTTGTTCGACGACTCAATATCGAATCGTATTTTAGCGAGGCGTCATAATTTTTTTCCTCGGGATTTCCATACTTCCGGCCAACCGTGTGAATAGAATCAACGTGATATGAAATGATGAAATTTCGTATTTCAATAAAACAGCTCTCAAAACAAAGCATTAACTAAAATTTTTATGTTTATTTTCTATTGACGAATAATCCGGGCTGGCTTGGTTTTGAAAAAGTTGAATTATTTTTATGTTTTGTTTCGTCAGAATTTTTTGCGAAGGCGGTGCAGAACTCGAGATGGAAGCTTCTCAACCGTGCATATTTTGCAATAGGACGTCGAAAAATACAAAGGGCGGAAAGTTTCAGTCAGCGGCACGAACAACTACATTTCGATGACCACAGATAGAGAGAATGTAACGAAAATCAACGACATCGAGTTTTTGGCAAATCTTTCACTTTAAAATATCGAACAATGAATCGATCGCGTACCATCGCATTTGTAAAACTTTATGTAAAAAGGAAGCTGAAAAGCTATTAAATAAGAAAAATACGGAATGGCACCACAAAAGAAATATGCATGCGGCAGCGTTCGCGAAACTGTGTTCATTTATTCGGGAGAACATTGTCAGAGAAAAGAAGTGTTTTTTCATCTCTTTTCTCCGAGAGCTATTTGCTGAATTGCTGATTGAGGAGCACAAAGGTTCAGGGATAGACGATGGTGATGTCTTTGATACGCAACACATACAAAAAAAATTTCGCGCAACAATCGTTGAAAAATAAAATACGCTCTATAATGTGCGGAAAAAAATTGGTCGTTGCTCCTCATAATGTGACGGCACTCACAAACATCGAAGAGCTACAGAACACATCTCTTCTGCAGACTGCCGCTTTGAAATTGAGAGCTGAAGTTTTAAAAACAGAGAATCACAAACTTCCTCTTCATATAACAACCAAGCATCTGACGAGGGGAGAATGCACTATCCCCGAGTCTGTGGAACGATTTGTTCAGACCGTTCTGTGTGGTCACAATTATAGGCGGAAAAAAGCTGCCAAACGGATTTGCGCGTCAACTCAATTGCTTCAGATCTCATTTATGCGACAACAAATGGCAAAATTTCGCCTTCAAAACACATAACTCTGGGAATAACATTAAATTCTCCCACGAGCAGCAAAAAGTCTTGTCACTCATCAACAAACTCGGTCACTGTATCAGCCATAATGTGGTTGAAGAATTGGAAACTGAAGCATCGTACACGAGCGTGAGCAGATCTGAGTTGTGCCCGAGTAACATCCTTCTGAGGGATGATCTGCACACGGCCGTTGCGTTCGACAACGTTGACAGATTCGTCGAAACAATCCACGGAAAAGACACGCTGCACGATACGGTCGGAATAATTTATCAGGATATGTGTGCAGATGATGAAGGAAATACTGTTTTTATCGAAGTAGCCAACCGTTCATCAAAAAGAAGAAGGACATTCGATGCCATCATCCCTGAGATCGAACCGTTCGCCAAGAGACTAAAATCTGTTGGTGAACTTCTCGCTGTCGATTTTAGCGGCCGAAGTGATATTCCGGCAGAATTAGAAGAGTATAAGGTTATCGACAATACATGGTTGATTTCGCACTTTTTAAAAATCAGTACGCCAATGTGGGTTGGATTTAATGCTAAGATGATCAACGACAGTTTTACGAAGCAAGTAATTTCGTATCTACCAACCACAAATGCTTCTCCCACTGACGTGGCTGTTGTTATTGAAACTATGAAACGAGCGATTGAAATAGCAAACGAATGCAAACAACGATACATCCCGGTGACCTACGATCTCGCAATTGCTAAAATCGCAATGCAAGTGCAGTCCATGCAAAAAGAAGAATTTAGCTGACTATTCATCCATCTGTGGCTGTTTCACATTGAAATGTCATTCTTGAAAGCGGTTGGATCTTTTCTTTCGAATTGCGGATTAACAGCCGTTATGGTGGACAGTGGGTTGTTAGCAGCGGGATCGGTCGGTGGATTCTTGTCAGCAAAAAACTTCAATCGCCCTAAGAGATTACATGTTCTTTCATATTTAGCTTTTAATTTGGAGCATTTCAAATTTTGCGTTGAGACCGAAGATATAGAAATTGACAGCAGCGTGGTCGCGTACCTTAAAAATTTACAATCTCACGGACTGATCGACGGAGTTGTTAATAATGGAGATTTACGCGAACTAATAGAAAAATATCAACAATTCAAAGAGGAAACGCTGATGGGACAACATGGTAATATCGCCCAGTTTTATCTAACGTACACCAATCTCGTCGAACATTTTCTTATGCTTAGCAGAAGCATACGCACAGGCGATTTTTCTCTCTTCAAATACATATATTCTGCCGGAAATGAACAATTTATTATTCCCGATGAACCACGTGAAGTACGCGCGATGGCTACTCCGATATCATGACAACTTGATGAATGTAGAAAAAACGCATCCTGGACTTTCGAAGGAGTTAGCCGACGGCTATTTTGGAATAAAAAGGACTGAAAAGAGATTTTCGAAACAGCCTATCGATCTGGTTGCGGAGCAAACAATAAATGGAGATGCTGGCAGAACATTGGAAGGTATAAGTCATTTCACAAACTCGATACAGGCATATATCAGGTGTGTATAGAAATTCGATTCTTCGCCTAGAAAACAATTTTTGGTTCTTTTCTTTTATTAAAATTTTTTTTTAAATTTAATTCTTTTAAGAAAAACATAAATACTACTGTGATCATTTTGTTCCTTTCAGTAAATGTTCAATCCTTCCGTCTTTGAAAAAAATCAGTCTCGTGCTGCTAAATTCAAGATTGTCCCAGGTAATCTGTATTGTTGACATAATGACCAAAATTTCGAAAAAATGTTACGACCGATTTTATTTTGAAAAATTCAATTGAGCTTCTTCGATATTACATAAAAGCGTATGCAAAGTTTTAAGAATCTTCATCATTTAGAAATCGAAATATTTCACGTTGAAAATTGAAACTTTCAACACGAGCTCTTATGAGAAACTACTGAAAATTGTCATTATTGTACATCAATATCTCGACTTCCACATGGTGAAACCTCTTGAAATTGCGCGAGCTATTAGATATCACTGTTCTCTTTGAGTGGTGCAAATTCAAAGGAATTCTATCGATAGGAAATTTTGCATACAACCTCCTTAATTACCTTTATCCGGACGATTTATTGTATTTTTAATAAAATATTATTTAATTATTTTGATAAAGGTGGACCGTGAATTATGCTATCCGGAGCGGCGTTTGTTCTTTTCTATTCGACCAAGTGGGACTATCGAGTAAAGCCAGCATCACGAATGACTTGAATGCAAATCGAATCAAGAAATGTCGAGCACAAATCGAAGATTTCATCAGTGCACTGAATCTTCGGATGAACCCGTTCGATCCGAGCTTGCAGAAAGATTCGCGCTACAACATATCTTTTGGTGAATCCGCTCCCCCTGATGTCGCTGACTTTTTGTTATCTGTGGAAAAAATAGGAGATAAAATGCGAACAGAGTTTATTGAAAATTGTGCCGGAGATGAAAATAAATTTTCAACTGCTGTTGTGCGAAGAACAAAAGCCCTAAACTTCGATACCACCGTTGAAAAAAGAAAAATTCGAGTTGGTGACAAAATTCAAGAAGTGAACGTGCAGAAGGATCTCTTTGGAAGACTTTTAGCGATTTCGATGGAGAAGAAAGTCGACATAGCTAAGGTAATTGAATATCTTCTTGTGTCGTACAAGATAGCGTCGTAGTCGTGAGTGCACAAATCTATAAACAATATTAAAAAGTCGAATTATAATCTTTGTTCATATCTTAATTTTCCCAGGTCCTCACGTTTCCGCTTACACCGGTGCCACTTTCTATGTGCCACATCGATGGAAATATCCACAAAACCAATAAAGCGGATTTGACGAAAGAATTGGAACGCAAAGCAGAGGATTCTGCCGAACCAAATTCAATTGATATCGCGGTTCAAGACGGATTCGCAGTTTTTTACATAATGAAACAGGTTTCAGGGACTTTTGGAAAAATAGCGATCAAATACCCCTCGACAGTGTGCTCAAGTCCTGCCGATACGATAGACATCGTATTCGATGAGTATCGACAGCCATCAATCAAGAACACGGAGCATTTATTGAGAAACAGCTTCTCAAATGATTTCACAATCACAGGAATTGAGCAAGTTCGGGTAAGCAATTGTGACGTCCGCTGAAAATTCCAAGAAGGAATTTTCAAGACGTTCATCTTCTACTATTTGCTCTTCTCCTCTCTTTCATAATCCGCTAGACGCGGACAAGCAAAAATAAAAATTTTAAGATAATTTCAAAAGCGGAAGGAAACCCCAAATAAAAAGATTAAGAAATATTGAAGGGACAAAATGATACAGCGATAAACTTAAGAGCGGAAGAAAAATAAAAAGATAAGAAAATATTGACGGTCAGAACAGAGCAATAAACCTAAGCCTACTCAGCAGATGTTGAGCACGCAGACCCGTAACGATAACGGCGGGAGTGGAGGATACCTGTGATCCAATGAGTACAATCCCTGAAAGATCTTTGTAGGAATCTGAATCTTTTCCTCATGCAGTTTTCCAATCACTTTCAAAACTTCTTACAATATTTAAAATTCTGAAGATGCATAAAATATTAAGAACAAATTATAAACAACAATATTTTAGAATGGACGAAACGACAAATAGAATTAATAATATGAATAAATATAAAGAAATAATCAAACAAAATAAATATAAACTAAAATAATAATAAAAACAACAAACATTATATAACAAATAAAATACATAAATTAAACAAAACAAATGAATTGTAAGTTTTGCGAATAAACAACACATAGAAAAAGATACAGAATAAGTTAAAATAATAACAAAAGGAAACATAACAATTAATAGAATCGTCTAATAAGAATAAATAATAAGGTTGTGGAGGGAAATGGGCGTCCCAAAGCAACCACCCTTTCGTTAGCGGGGATGGAAAATTCCACCTCACGCTTCCTCAAAAACTTAACCCTAGGACCCTACACTATGTGTTTCTGCTAGTGCTGCTGAACTCAGAAAAATATCAGGAACCGTTCACGAGGATCTTGGAGCAGAGAGAAGAGAGCTTCCGCGTGCTTGAGGAATTTATTTGCAGGTATAATTATGATTATTTTTATTAAAGATCACTTACGATTTCGAATGTGCATCGAATTGCTAAAATTTCATATTTTTTCAGATTGTATAACCACCGACATGTTTGAGATGTCAATGAGGTGCGACTTTCGCTATTTTTGAAATCAAATAGCATGCGTCGCGAGGGTGAGAAATTCTACAAAAAGCTAAAAAAATGTGATGCCTCGCTTCTACCTCCCTGCAATGCTGAGTTGCATCAGCAGTTGCTAAGAGAATTGCACATCAGCACGATTTGGACGAACGCTCATGAAAAATACCCATCAACTAACAGCCCAGACAATTGCGGATGGAAGTAAATCGATGCCCAGTACGAATATCATTGGTTCGACGGCAACGCCATGCCAACAACAATCGGCGATATCGTGTGCGGTGGGGATAACGAAGAAGATGAAGATAGCGAGCAAGGTATGTTCTGAGAACTAAAATTTGTTGCACAAACTATTTTACTCTCGTTTTGGGGTTTTCGTTATCAGCTTTTTTTGATGATCAATATTCTTTAATTTTTTAATCAATTGAATTTTATCAAAGCAAAACTGGTAATTCCATCTTGTATTTTTTCAGGATTTCCACTTTGACGAATATCCATTCTTCCCCAAACAGATTCGGAGATTTAAAGTTTTTCAAAATGAGTTTGATTATTTAATTGAAATGTGCGAAACCATTTGTGGAATTTTTTTGAAAAAATAAACTTTTCCAGAAAATAGGAAAATAAATTGTCGTCTAAAGAAAATTGAAAGTTCGATGCTACTTTGGCGTACTTGCCTTCATATTTATACGTCAGAAGTAGTATATGGGCCACTATGGCGACCCCCACTCCTATCCCCACTCCTCAGTCCCCCCCCCGCCAGCTCAGGTTGGTCGAGTGGTGGTGGGGGAGGTGTTTGAGGTGAGGGTGGGTGTGAGGCGGTGTGCAGGGTCGTCATAGTGGCCCGGATACTTTTTATTATTTTTTTATTTTTTATTTTTACAATTATTTCATGTACATTATTTTTACAATAGAATAAGCTTTTTTCTCGTCTGTTTTAGCGATACGATCGACGGGTGTGGAAATGGTAGATGGCCGCAGTGTAGTTGACCACGTTATGGTTTAGCTGTGAAAGAGAGACACAGGGAGTGAGAGAGAGAGAGAGAGAGAGAGAGAGAGAGAGAGAGATTGATTCATTGATTGATTGATTGATTGATTGATTGATTAATAGTGTATTTATGCCCTAGCTCTGCTATGGGGCACATGTACGATAAATGTGGGAATAACAATAGTAAAGATTGCAAGGTAATAAGCATATACAATATATGGTACAGTTTGAGTGATAAACTTAGGATTCACTTAAGAATTGTAGTAAAGATTCTGCGATCTTGGGAGTAATATTGTCATGAGAGACAATCTATAGCAAGTATATTGCACAAAGTAATTCTAATAATAATAATAACGATAATAGTAATGATAATAATAATAATAATTCAAAGAAAATTGAAGTACATAGCCGAGCATGAAGGACGCATACTAGCTGTTACTTTCTTTTGAAAATAAGTGTGCATATCTAGAGACGCGGCAGCGTCTTAACGCCAAGTATGAAAAAAAA
>JACEOJ010005112.1:0-13880 GCA_013761285.1 Campoletis sonorensis | reverse complement strand
TTCTAACCAACCAATAAATATGACACTTCCGCGATCTTTATAACCAAACGCGATATGATCAGCTGTCAAATTCATCGATCGAATATCACCACAATTTTTACCAATATTACTAGTGTCACTAGAACGACGAACACGCGAACGTCGGAAATGTGACGAAAATTTTCACAAATTTTTAATGCATGCTATTTTGAAATAAATTCATATCTCCCCTACCTCTCAACCTACAGAGTTCTAGTTAGGCACAATCAAAAGGAAAAAAAAAATGAAAAATACGTGAACTAACAGTGTTTTCCAATGCGCTATAATTTAATAAATTTGACGGAAACCAGATTTGAATGTTTTCGAAAACAGTTGGGAAACGCGATCGTTGGAGTAAATGAGTCTTGTACCGACTTGTCTTTTGCATGAACAGTATTTGTAAATGTACTTGTCTCGAGTCGCTACCGCGACTCTTAATAATTTTGTTATCAGAGACGTGGTTAACCGATAAAGACAAAATTCACGTAAGAGGGTTTAATGTAATACGAAGTGATAGAGTAGACAAACCGGGTGGCGGTGTAGCTATCCTAGTCCGAAATCAACTTAAATATAAAAAAAGAGGAAATCTATACAAATGTAATGGTAAAATAGAAATCTGCGCAACAGAATTATTCACAGGCGATGAAAAGATAATAATAGCATCTTGCTATAGACCACCAGACAAACCGATCACAACAGCAGCTTGGATACGTTTTCTTAGACAGTTCGATGGCGAATATTTAATAACTGGTGATTTCAATGGTCATCACCCACTATGGGGATGCAACAATTCATGTGGAGAAGGTAGGAAATTATTCGATGCCATTAAAGAAATAGGAACAGTAGTCCTCAACGATGACTCCATAACCTTTCGATCTCGGCAATACAACACTGAATCTGCCATTGATATCGCTATGGTAGATTGTGACTCATTCGCTGACTATGAATGGAAAGTAGACAAGGACTCTTGGGGTAGCGACCATTTTCCAGTACACATTGTACTTAACAAACAAGTAGAACGTAGAATATTTCATCATGCGTCACATAAAATCTATAATAATGTTAAAACAGATTGGGAAAAAGTTGCTGAAAACATTAAATCACGATTATTACAATTCGAGAATATCATTAACGATCAAAAGACTGAAATAGAAGTTAAATATAACACATTTATAGCAAGCTTAACCGACTGTATCAGATCTGCGACGACCGGAAAAACCACACGTAATATAAAATAAATGCACAAAATAAACAACTCTCCAAAAAAGTCTAATGAAAGGAAGGCAGCCCCGTTCTGGAACGAAAAATGCAATCGGTTAGTTCGTCTAAGGAAAGCGGCATTTTTTTGACTAAAAGAATTCCCATCAAACGATAACTTCATCAAATATAAGCAAGCAGAGGGTAAAGCTAAAAATGGAATAAGAAAAGTTAAAAAGGAATATTTCTCTAAGTTTTGTGAAAGCCTGAATAAATATACAAACCAGTCATATATATGGAAAAAACTTAGAGGGCTCAGAAAGGGATGGGGTTCACCTGAAAGTCCAACCGCGTATGATAAGGAGATTATAAATTATGTTAACATAGCAATCGAAAACCTATGTCCTCCATGGTCAGCAGTCCAAAAACCATATCTAGATAACGCTGCAGATGGTCCTTTTTTGGAATCGCCATTTACGATAGTAGAACTCGAAAGAGCAATTTCGAATACACGAGTCGGAGCTAGTCTAGGACTAGACGGAATAGACCACCAAGTTATCCAAAAACTTTCCAAAGAAATGAGAATATTGCTACTTAAACTATACACCGAAATATGGCTATTAGAAACATTTCCTAAAGCATGGCACAATTACTCTATTTTTTTTTATTCCAAAAAATCAGAGTAAAAAAGTGCGTCCAATATCTCTGGCGCCTTGTATGCTGAAAATACTTGAAAAAATGATAAATATGAGACTAGGGTGGTGGCTAGAACATTACAAGAAATTACCAATAACCCAGTTTGGGTTCAGAAAAAGTAGATCTTGCATCGACAATCTGGCAATTTTATATGCTGAAATAATTGGAGCTTTTGATAAGAGGCAATCTGTTGCGGCCTTACTCGTAGATATTAAGAGTGCATACGACAACGTTCTTGCCAATGTACTGACCGACAGGCTCAAAGCTTTGGGCATTCCGAAGACTCTCTTAATGTTTACTTACAACCTTACATCAGAAAGACATCTCACATTTAGATTTGAAGAGATCGATTGTACCAGAACGGCGTTTAGGGGGCTGCCGCAGGGTAGTGTGCTGAGCCCAATCCTGTACACTCTATACACTCTGAACTTGGAAAATTGCATGTCAAGAAACTGTAAAATTCTTCAGTTTGCTGACGATGTTTGTTTGTTTTCCTCATCAACAAATCCTAAGGACAGCTTAAAAGCGGTCGATGAATCCATTAAATCTGTTAGGGTATCTTTGGAAGAGAGCGGTCTTGAAATAGCACCAGAAAAATGTCAATTATGTTTATTTAGTACAAAACCTCAATACAGATCAAAATCTTGGGAAGTTACAGTAGATCACAGAGTTGTTAAATCTCAAAGCGTAATAAAATTTCTAGGCATTCACTTTGAATCTTCTTTAAAGTGGAGTCACCAGCTAAATTCGATCAGGGAAAAATGTATCAAACCCTTGGGTATAATAAACTATTTGAAACTCACATGGTCAGGAGCTGACCCGACGGTATCTAGAGACGCGGCAGCGTCTTAACGCCAAGTATGAAAAAAAAGAGTGTAAACGAGCAAGGCAAGTCGCGCCGCGTATCTGTTGAATAATTGAGAGGAAGGGTTGATTTGGTATCGTAAGAAAGTGAGACGTTCCTTTTAACAATATATGCTAAGTTTAATAACAGAGTTAATGATACAATGGATTACAATGAAGTACGTTGATGAGCTTTCACGTTGACCGCTTCGCTCTCTTGTTCGCTTAAGACTAACGTACCGGTAGATTAACGTACCGGCACACGAGAATAGTAGTGTTACTACGCCTGCGCATGCGCATTGCTCTCACGTACGAGAACTACTTTTCAACAGTATCTATACTCGAGATTCGGCCCTCTTACATTTCAACTCGATCCCATTTAAAAATGCGTGGACCTAGCGAAAATCTAACGCCACTTTAATTATAGAAATCGTACAATCCGATTCCAATGGTGTCATTATTTTTTTCCTACGACCTCTAGAAGTGGGTGAACTCGAAACGCGAGACGAAATATTACGATTTTCAGTATCGCAAAAATTCCACACTCATACATACATACACGTAGAGAGTAAGGCCTAGCGGCTCGCGCTAGGCACCTACCCCCTCCCGTCGCTAGCTCTCTCTCCCTGTCCCTCTACCGCATTCGCGCCTCGCGCTATCTCTCTCACTCTAATGCTTCGTGATGGGGCGATATATATATGTCTAAAGTAAGACTGAGTTGACACGCCCCGCTCACGCTCTCTCTGTCCCTCTACCGCATTCGCGCCTCGCGCTATCTCTCTCACTCCAATGCTTCGTGATGGGGCGATATATATATGTCTAAAGTAAGACTCAGCTGACACGCCCCGCTCACTCTCTCTCTGTTCCTCTAGCGCGTTCGCGCCTCACGCTGTCTCTTTCACTCTACTGCTTCGTGACGGGGCAATATATACATGTTGAAAGCTGATCCTTAGATCAGCTGTCGCGCATCGCTCGCCCTCCGATATTTTTTACAAAAAACAATGAAATCTCGGGGAAAAACTTTAAAAAAGTAAAAAAAGGGCGCCAAGTATAAAAAGTTGCACCTTAATTTTAACATGATCAGTCTATATTCTTGGTACCCTTCAAAAAAATCAATCAAATTTCAATGAAAAAAATGAAATTGAAACAGAGAAGAAAAGAAATATAGAGAAAAAAGTTTAACTGAAAAAAATTGAATAGAAATAAATTAAATTGAAAAAGGAAAAAAAATCGAAAAAAAAAAAAAAAAAATTTCGAAGCACTTGGCGAGTTTGTTCGCATAACTTAAATCACATTATGTATTATCCATTACTCCAAACTCGCCAAGTGCTTCGAAATATATTTTTTTTTTTCGATTTTTTTTTCCTTTTTCAATTTAATTTATTTCTATTTAATTTTTTTCAGTTAAACTTTTTTCTATATATTTCTTTTCTTCTCTGTTTCGATTTCATTTTTTTCATTGAAATTTGATTGATTTTTTTGAAGGGTACCAAGAATATAGACTGATTAATTAGACTTTACATTGCACTGGTCAGGTCAAGAATCGAATACAGCCCCTTTCTTTTTCACTCATTGACGAAGGCACAAACTATGATGTTAATCTTAGCTGAAACCAAGATACCCCCGTTATGGCTTAGATTTAAGTATCTGTGTAAAAACTTCGTAACGCGCTCACTATCCTGCTCAGAACATTTAATAACTCCTCTTTTGGAAGAAATCACTTTGTTTAGGCAAGTCCCGACCCAAGTATTTCGTGACAAAACTCCGTTATTAATAGAGTGCTTTAACGAAATCGAGCCTGTTCGCCATAATATTGCTAGTTTCGAACGACCTGCGAGTTTCAACTATTCCTACGAGTCAATGACATACTCAGTTAGCGTATCCTTTTATGAAGGCTTTGAAACTAAAAACTCCAAAGATCCAAATGTAACATTCATGTCTTTCTTCGACAAATTAAGCAAGGACTCGATTAGTTTTTTCACCGACGGCTCTAAAATGATAAATGGGAAATTCGTAGGGTTTGCAAATTTCAATATTCTGTACAACAAGCTCAAGCTATACAGGACCGAAAAGATTGCATCGATCTTCACAGCCGAAGCCATGGCAATTTTATCCACCCTGGAAATCATACGGTTGTTACGTTCGGAGCGGCGCGAACGCGTCAAGTTATTCTACTTGTGTGAAGCACAAGCAGTTTTTATATTTTAAGTTTAATATTTTTAATGTGGGCAAGATCCGGTCCGTCCTATACAGGACGTTACCAGGAATTTGGTGGGTCAGGAATTATAAAATGACTTTAATCAATTCAATTAAACAACTGACAGAATTTATTATTTGGTTAACAATCCGCACTTCTGCTTTGTAGTACGAAAACGAGAGGTTGACTGTGTGGAAACGTCTCGTGTTCGAACTACAGGGAGATACAAAATAACTCGCAAGTTAAACGTGATTACAAACCGCAACGCGTCGTTCGTTATAATCCACATACATTCTGTTCACTCACACTTCCACTCTATGCATTCAATTTCACTCTCACAATATTTACACTTCACTGTTTAACTGTTCTTAAAATTACACGACGCGAAAGAGTTCGTGGCGGACCGTAAAACAGAACTATAACTATCGAGCACAGATTTACCTCCGCGACGCAACACACTTCTAATGTGCCTTTCGACCTCTACGACCTACGGAACGCGTTTACGGATCGGGGAGACAAAAGAAGATTTTAAGGTCGCTAAGCGGGTACTGGTGCAAGGAGTAACTCTAAGAGAAGCTTTCGCTTTTAGAACTCATTAGAGACTGATTATTCTGACTCCTGTACTCGTTGAGCTCGAGAACAGCGAGCAAGGAGCAGGGATGAATTTTGCCCGTTCAGCACTTCTGGACTCCGCGAGAAAACGTAACAGAAGACATTCACATGTCCGGTCAGCGTCTCGAAGCGTTGATCGCAAGTGCACAAAACTCGCGAATGTATTTCCGGTATGAAATATTACGCCGGATGCAGTCGCGACGATAATTCAGCGATTTGACGTATGTTAAGTCCATGGGAAAAACATCGCTTGCCCAATTATTAAATACTGTTGTACAATATTGAAATGGTGATTTCAATATTGACCAACAGATTTTTGGAGAACACGAGTTGTTAGGGTCGGAGTATAATACGGAACGTAACACGGTCAATCGAACGATCCAAATTTCTGATATTTTCTGATTCTCAAAGCGTACTAATGGCCTTGAAATCTTAGAAAAACATAGGTAAACTATTGCACCTTATTGGAGCGATTAAAGAAATGGTTTACGAATTACATATACAAGGAAAAGAGGTCCAACTATTTTGGTACCAGCACATCTAGGGGTAGTGTATAACGAAACAGTTGACGCTGCAGCCAAAGAGAGCATACAAAAAGGGACAGATACTCAGCTACTTTGTCCGAGTACAGATTTCAAAGCATTATGGAAACAAAATATGAGGAAAGATCATCAGTGGTGTATTAATTCAGGAAATGAAAAAGGGAAACTGTACTTTAAAGGATACTACTCAGAGAACGCACATCCATGGTTTAAAAAATATAAACTTCAAAGGAAATCAATAGTTTGTATAAATAGGTTAAGAAGTAATCATACGAGTTTAAGAGAGAGCCTTGAAAAACTGAACATCGTGGAGTCACCTATTTGTGAATGTGGGGAAGCTCCACAGACTCCGAACCACGTTTTTTGGCAATGTAAGAGATTTGATGACAACCGAGAATTACTCACAAAAGAATTAAGGAAGGCTAGAGTACTTCCTCCTTATTGTATTGAATCCGTTCTACATACAATGGCTCCTCTAATTCTTTCTATAATTGCGATATTTATTAATAGCTTAGACATTAACATCTAGTAATTTATACGGTAGCAGAATATATTGAAGAATATACGTACACATATACACTCCCGCTCAAAAGTATGGGTTCACTTATCGAAATTTTTAGCCTTAGTATAAGTTTGATATCTCAGTGGATAAGGGTCGGAAGAAGATTTGATAAACACTGTTTTGAAGCGGATAGTTTCAGCTTCAATTTGGCGTTTGGAAAAATTTTTTACAATTTTTTTTTCAGCCGGTACACGCGTTTGAACAGGGCAGTTTTTCGACAAATTTTTGCGCTTCGGAAATGGGCTGCCGATCTACTAGAAAATTTTCTACACAATTTTATCCATAACAGTCTCAAAGAGGATATCAAACGCTTCATTTTCGTTTTTGAAAAAGTACGGTACGATTTTTTTTCGCAAAAATATTCCGATTATTGCCGAAAATTTAAGTTTTCACTAAATGCAACGTATCTCAAAAACGGTGGGGCTTCAGAAAAAATATGGAGGGGGGGAAAGTTGCATAAGGTCATGATGGACCTGCTGGAATGATTTCACAACCCTTTGGCGAAAGTTTTTTTTCCTACTTTTCTAATAAATGATATTTTAATTTTCTCATGATTTTTTTTTTTTACAGGAGCGAGACATTTTTTCATTTATTTTAGCACCATCTTCGCGTCATTTGAATTAAAATTAAAATCTTTCACCTTTTTTATATTTGGTTTGATATTTTAGGTTTTTTCGACGAAAAAAATATATAAAAAAGGTAAGAGATTTTAATTTTAATTAAGAGTCGCGATAGCGACTCGAGACAAGTACATTTACATATACTGTTCATGCAAAAGACAAGTCGGTACAAGACTCATTTACTCCAACGATCGCGTTTTCCAACTGTTTTCGAAAACATTCAAATCTGGTTTCCGTCAAATTTATTAAATTATAGCGCATTGGAAAACACTGTTAGTTCACGTATTTTTTTTTTTTTTTTTCCTTTTGATTGTGCCTAACTAGAACTCTGTAGGTTGAAAGGTACTGGAGATATGAATTTATTTCAAAATAGCATGCATTAAAAATTTGTGAAAATTTTCGTCACATTTCCGACGTTCGCGTGTTCGTCGTTCTAGTGACACTAGTAATATTGGTAAAAATTGTGGTGATATTCGATCGATGAATGTGACACCTGACCATATCGCGTTTGGTTATAAAGATCGCGGAAGTGTCAGCTATGACTATCACGTAGTTCGTTGGTTATAAAGATCGCGGAAGTTTCACATCAATCAGTTTTCGAACGAATCGATAAAATCAATATTAATGTTAGGACAAACCGTGTTTAAATTAATAATTCAAGAAAATAAAGAAAATAGATGTCAATAAACTAGAAGATGAAATAATAATTCCAAAAGTAAGGATTTATTCATCATTTTTATATATTATATATTATTTTTCAGTATGATAATATGAGACCGCTGTGGAAATTTGAAACAATTTTCATGCGGTAGAAATATGAAAGATGTTTTAATAAAAACCTAAGCGCTTGAAAAAATTGGTTGAGATGAAAATGACAAATATTTAGCATGAAGCCGCTGTGAAAATTTGAGATTATTTTCATGCGGTAGAAATATAAAAAATATTTTAATGGAAACTTTAGCGCTTTAAAAAATATGGTTCAGATAAAAACGACAAATATTACTTGAGTCGCATTTAAGTAATCTTTTCATTCCCAGTTTTAATTCATTCGAATAGTTTTATTTAAACATTCTGAATTAAAACGGTCGAAAGCTGGATAAAGTTTACATCCAAATAACTTTTTTGGAATGACCCTGCATGGAAAAATTTATAACAGGTGCTGAGTTGGATACTTTGGTCTTTAGAGCATCATAATACTTAATTTTTCATTGATACATACAATTTTTCATGCAGTAGCTTAAGTATCATTTCAATCAATGAAATCTTTATCGGTTTAGATGATTTGGATGAAAACTTGACGGTACGAATAAATGACAAAAATGTTATTGAGGACACAATCAAGTAATATTTCCAGTTTTCATTTCTATTACAGATATCAGTCAGATCATTTGAATGGAAAATGTATAAAAATGAAAGATGGAAGTTTTACTGCAATGCGGTTTAAAATTTTCATTCAAATTATGTTGGGAAAATAGTAGTGTGATGGAAAACCAAGTCACATAACAATTGCTGGACAAAACGAAAAGAAATCACGGGCAAAAAACAGCATAAATGCTGTAAAAAAAGCTGAGACAAGTACATTTACTCGCACCAATAGCCGCTTTTGTGGAAGTCTCCAAAAAAACGAAATCCCTCCAAAAAATGGTAACTCAATCTTCGTAAAAAGAAAAATTCGGGCTTCTCAAAAATATAATAAATCAATATAAATATACTAAAGGATATAAAGCCAATTACGTCGGAGCGAGTATATAAATTTGTATTAAAAAAAGCACAAATCAGTTGGCTATAGTAAAAAGTCACCAATGTACAAAAATAAAAATTGGTCAAAAGAACAGAGTTCAGAGAAAAAATTAACATAAAATAAAACGTAGGGAAAAAAACTTCAAACGAAAAAAATTAAATTGAAAAATAATTTCGGCCGAAGTACTTGGCGAGCTCGTACCATGAGGAATGCATTACGTGATCCTAGCTAAGCGAAAAACTCGCCAAGTACTTTGGCCGAAATTATTTTTCAATTTATTTTTTTTCGTTTGAATTTTTTTTCCCCACGTTTTGTTTTATGTTAATTTTTTTTCTGAACTTTGTTCTTTTGACCAATTTTTATTTTTGTACATTGGTTAAAATGACGCGAAGATGGTGCTAAAATAAATGAAAAAATGTCTCGCTCCTGTAAAAAAAAAAAAATCATGAGAAAATTGAAATATCATTTATTAGAAAAGTAGGGAAAAAAAAAATTTCGCCAAAGGGGTGTGAAATCATTCCAGCAGGTCCATCATGACCTTATGCAACTTTCCACCCCCTTCATATTTTTTTTTCTGAAGCCCCACCGTTTTTGAGATACGTTGCACTTAGTGAAAACTTAAATTTTCGGCAATAGTCGGAATATTTTTGCGAAAAAAAATCGTACCGTACTTTTTCAAAAACGAAAATAAAGCGTTTGATATTCTCTTTGAGACTGTTATGGATAAAATTGTGTAGAAAATTTTCTAGTAGATCGGCAGCCCATTTCCGAAGCCCAAATACTTGTCGAAAAACTGCCCTGTTCAAACGCGTGTACCGGCTGAAAAAAAAATTGTAAAATCTATTCCAAACGTCAAATTGAAGCTGAAACTATCCCCTCCAAAACGGTGTTTGTTAAATCTTCTTACGACCTTTATCCACTGAGATATCAAACTTATACTGAGGCTAAAAATTTCGATAAGTGAACCCATACTTTTGAGTGGCAGTGTATATGTATATACTATATAATACATGAAATGTTAGAACATGTCTAAATACAAAGATAATAAATATGTTTTGATTATGAAACGAAAACTGTGATACTGAAGTTAAAAACTGTAATACTGAAAAAGTATATTGTATTTTCTTAATGAAAAAAAAAAAAAAAACACGCTCTCGTCAAGATTTTGTTCTTCCGGATGTATAACATGTTTCTTGAAATGGCGGGTAATTAACAGATACGTAATTGGATTCCACAGAGCTCCTATTAGCATGAAACTCCACCCGTATGAAGAATGTAGAGTGCATCTCTGAATGAAAATGTCTATTATTGCTTTTCCCAGAGAAATGATGAATGCGATGGCGAAGAAACCAGCGCTGATGAGTCCAAATTTTTCGAAACCGTGCCACAACTTTTTGATCGAACTTTCTGCGATTTGTTCAATGGCTTGATTGTCGAGGAGGTTCCGGATGGAGAAGGACCCACTGGCTACGGAGTATCCAGCTGTACCTCGAGCAATTGAATTAAGTAAGCCTGCTCTTTCGGCAGGAAACATGATTCGATCGCGAAGTTGGTCAATTTCTTTCATTATATAAATTCCTGATGAGGCAAGATCACCGATGGGATTATAATTCCAGGTTGACTGCGAAATTGGATGAAGTTCGAACTCAAATTTTCGGACACGCGATTCTCCCACTTTGTTCCACCGTTTGAAATAGAAAGCCCCCTTGGATTTTCAGAAGTGATATTTTTCAATAGCGTTCCACGACCATACCGTTCCAAGATCGGAATTGAAAACTTTAGCCAACGCGGAAAAATTGCAAAAATGGGCCACAGGTTATATAACTTGAGGCCACCAATATTGTTTGATTGGTAAAAATTTGTTAAACGTTCACCTCCGCGCGTTGAGCGTATGCGCACAGAGTACTTGTCCGGCCCATAACTTTTTATGCAAATAACTCATTCAAACAAAGTCCGCAAATAAATCGATATAAAAAATTAAAATTGACATAAATTGTTAATCTCTCAACAACATTCAATTTTGATTGAGATTATTAAGTGTTATTATTATTGAGATTGAAGATTGAAGTATCATTGAGAGTTAAATAAGAATTTATTCTTAATGGCCGGGATACATCTAGTCCGCAAATAAACCTACATAATAAATGAAAATTGAAATCAATTTTTAATTTCTTAATAACATTCAAGGTTGATTAAGATTATTAAGTGTTATTGTTATTAAGGATGAAGATCAAAGTATAATTGAGCGCTAAATAAGAATCAATTCCAAAAGACCAGGATGAGCAGGTTTGCTCATCCTGGCCCATTCTGTATAACGTTGTTTCGATCAAACTCCCGAAAGGGCAATATCATATTATGAAATAAATTATTAAAGAAGTTATGAAGGAAGCATGGAAAGATTTCAAATATATATATATATTGTAACGGCTTTTCTCGTCTCAAGCCGCCAACAAAATAATCCTACCCTCGATAAAAAGCGAAAAATAGAGTAGAGTATATTGATGGATGTACCCTCTAAACGAAAAGGGAAAAAATAATCAAGAAAACTATTTAATGCCATAACAATGGCAGTTTATAGTTCGAACTGTAAAAGAGATAAAAAAAAAAAAAAAGTTTATTCTCATTTCGATTTTCTTTCTGGACTCTTTACTTCTGCCCGATATTTATATTTGTACATTTTGGTGACTTTTTTCAATGCTCAACTAATTTTTTTTCCTAAATACTCCATCCTTAAGTGACAATAAAATACTAGTCCTATTATTGATATTATAAATTTTAGTGCTGAACTTAAATCATTGGCGTTTCCATTTCATGTTTGTAACGCGATTTTTTTTTAATGCGCAAATTGATCATTTACTCACAGACTTTATTTTTTGATCGGACTGTTATGCCCGCGAATATCGTCAGCGGGACGAGTTGTCGAGGACAGGTAATTCGAGGATTGCCAAAATGAGTCAATCTCCGACTCAATATTGTACAAAAATACTATGAGGTTTATTGAAAATAAGATAGTTGTAATGTTCTATCTGAAAGCGCTTCAGCGCTACGGCAATTTTAGAAATTAGGAATTTTGAATTGTAATAATTGCGATGACCCGAGTTCAGTCGAGTCCCGACTTTGGAGCAGAATTGTGGCTCCACAAACTAGCTTATTATTAAGAGTAATAAAGATTTCCCATTGTTAATAGTAAAGTTGAATTTATATTATTTTAATCCTCAATCTCTCCCACAAATATTATAGTGGCGACGAGGGTAAAAAGAAAATTTTTAAAATAAAAAAATAAAAAAAAAGTTTTCTTTTGCTTTTCGAAAACGTGCAACTATGAGTGTTCCATCGTCGAAGTCCGGCAGTCTGGAAAAGGAGAGGAAATTCTTGGAAGAAAAACGCGCGAAAGTTGAGGAGATGAGAAGACAAACTCAACAATTCCAACATCAAGTTCAAAAAGAATATGAACGATGGACGGCCGAGAAAGCCGAATTTGTTCAATCGCAATCAGCTTCGACATCAGTTTCGCGGGTAGTTCCTCAAACGATCGTCACATCAAGGATCGGAGAAATGAAAGAACATAATATTCAGGAAGACTGGGACTTATGGATAGAAAGGTTAGAGCAATATTTCATTTCTAACGATATTCCTGAAGGAAAGGAAGTTCCGCTATTCCTCACGCTATTGGGTAACGAGGGATATGCCTTATTGCGTAGCCTTTGCACACCGAGTTTACCGTCGACAAAATCGTTCGATGGGTTAACGACGACGATGAAAAATCACTTACAACCCAAACCGAGTGTGATTGCTGAAAAGTATAAATTCAAGGAATATCGACAAAATGAGAATGAAAATATTAAAACTTATTTGGCAAATTTGAAAAAACTTTCTACGTATTGTGAGTTCGGCACAAACTTGGACACTCATATTAGAGATCAATTTGTTTGGGGATTGCGGAACGACTCCATCAAAAAACGGTTGCTGGGAGAGAGAGAGTTTACTTATTCGCGAGCAATAGAATTAGCTCTGGCTTTGGAAATGGCTTCAAGGGACGTCGCGGAGATGGGTTCATCGTCATCGTCTTCGTCGAGGAGCGCACAGGAATCCATCAACTTCGTTGGAACAAGAAATTCAAGGCCATCGAAGAAAAACGAAGTCAACAGAAACGATCCTGTGTGTTATCATTGCGGAGGTACGCGTCACACTTTTTCTACGTGTAAATTTAAGTCCGCAAAGTGTCGTAAATGTCATAAACAGGGCCATATAGAGCGCGTATGTAAGGAACACAAAAACAAGAGTTATAAAGCAAAGCCAGTTACTAAGTATAAAGAAAAAAATAATAATCAGAATTATATTGGGAATTGTGAAAATGATAATGACGAATTTGACAACCTATTCCATCTTGACCAAGTAAATAATTCATTAAATCAAACGTTTGATAATATTTTGAGCTTAGCACCGTGTACAGTTAATATTGGAATAGACAAGGAAAATATTGATTTTCAATTAGATACGGGATCAGACGTCGCCGTAATCTCAGAGAAAGATTATTTACTAAGGAGAAATTTAACGACATTATCATTACGGAAATCAAAACGTTGTTTCAAATCGCATCCTGGCGATATTATTATTCCTAAAGGAGTCCTTGACGTCGAAGTTCAATATAAGAAAATTAAAAGGAAGTTGGAATTATTTGTTTTACCGGGCGAGGGTCCGCCGTTAGTTGGTCGAACGTGGATTCGTTCGTTGGCCTTGCCGGTTTCCGAAATTTTAGAAACAAATTCCAACTCAAATATTGACTGGATTGCGAATGAGCGTAAACGGGGAAAAAAACCTTGGACAAGTACATTTGTTGACCCCCGTTTCC
>JACEOJ010005110.1:17205-43377 GCA_013761285.1 Campoletis sonorensis | reverse complement strand
AGCAATTGTGCTACAATACACACTACAGAATTGAAGAAATATTCAATATCTTGACTTTTTTGTCATAATTGAGGTTTCACTCGAATCTTGCGCAAGCCTGACCGAGTCATGTCATCATATTATTGCTGACATTTTGATGTATAAACTTGTTGGCGAACATGTTCCTTGAATACAACGTTCACATAACCAGGGAAACTCCAGTTGATAAGAAAAGCTGCAGTCGAATGCCTGAAAGGAAAAGCGAATTAAGGTAGCCTAGCGTGTAGAAGATTGGGAGTTTTTTGGTTGATTCGTAGACCGCAACTGAAAAGTATTGAAAATCATGATTCCATGAGAATGGTCACATGTAAATTTTTGAAAATAAACATTTCATCAACACTTCTTGTTTTTACAAGTTTTTATTAATGAACAAGATACATTTTGGTCACTATATTGGTCTAATCACGCACACACTCTCTTTTACGAAAAATATGTCTTGATGTGGGACAAGAATATGAGGGACATGCTTGAAAAAAAAATCTCGTTGGGTTCCGCGATCTAAACATCAACACCATTGATTTGAGAATTCACACATTTTTAAAACGGTCGCCACTGAATCTTTGAGGTTATGTTTCGTTGTATTTTATAGCACTTAATCTAGCTACACGAATTCGCGGATTTTTTAAAATTATTTAATATTTTTTCACAAATCAATTCAATGAAACACTTTTATGTTAATCACTGAATTTTAAAATATTTTTTTTTACGTTTTCGCACTTCTGTTTGTCGACACTGGAATATGAACTTGCGACTTGTACAGCTGACACATGAGCGAATTTTCTATCACTTATTAATTGTACCACCCAAAATCGCGATCTTATACGTATTTTTTTAATCGTTCACTGAATCGAAATAACTTTTTTTCATGTACGTACTTCCGCATTTTCGGTTTGTCAACACTCGAATATAAATTTGCAGTTTTGACAGCTGACACATTAGAGATATAGATATTGCAGCTGTGACAGCTGACATATTTGCGATATAGATAGGAACCGCACTTAACCCCGAACTACACATACTATTACAACACTCTTGACGAGTCTCTTGACCTAACACTTTTTCGTCATCCACTGACGATGATTTTTTTTTAACGTCTTCGCACTTTTCTTCCGTTGACACTTGAACCCGAGACTCTACCGAGTCCCTTGAACTCTTTTCCCGATTTCCGATTTCGAACGTTTGCATATATATCCGCGAAATCAAAGGACACATACATATGAAGACGTATTAGTGTTATTCGTGTTACTCGTAACCAAGACTTTTCGTCGAATGGGAACAGAGGGATATGTCGTCAGTCGCGACCAATCAGAAACACGATAGGAACATTGAGCCCTTTCTCTGTGTCGTATACATACACGCACGCACACTTCGATCATCGCATAATTTTGCCCGTGCAAAGTTTTTTCTCAGCAATTACGGCATCAATCGGGTTGATTTATGGCTCAATCGAGGGGGGATAACTTACATAGTCTCCAGTTCAAATTTCAAATCATAAAATGACGCCTGGGCTCAGTAATTCAAGAAAGAGTTTCCCCCCACCCTTGAAATCGTTTTATTCAGAGATAATATACTCGGGTGAGCCTCGGGCAAGCAGACGACAGACAGAGCTGTCAAATGTACTTGTCCCGAGACTCTACCGAGTCTCTTGATATGTTGTCAGTCGCGACCAATCAGAAACCCGATAGCATCAAAATGCCTTTCGTTGTGTCGTATACAGACACGTCAAACTTCCAATGTGTTGGTATTTTTAGCATAATCTTGAGCCTGTGCAAAGTTTTTTCTCAGCAAATACGGCATCAGTCGTGTTGATTTTAGGCTCAATCGAAAGATTTTTCAATAATTAGTCTCCAGTTCAATTTTCAAGTCATCGTCTGTCTCCTGAGCTTCGTAATTCGAGAAAATGACTTTCAGTTTTTACCCCCACCACCGAAATTTACTTTATTCAGAGATAATATACTCTGGCGAGCCTCGGGCCAGCAGACGACAGACAGAGCTGTCAAATGTACTTGTCCCGAGACTCTACCGAGTCTCTTGATCACCGACATTGAATTTTACGGGATTAATTTTCTTGTCGTAATGGTCTTTTGATTTTTGTTTGGCTTTTTCTAGATTGTTATGAGCTAATTTTCGTACTTCTTGTAATTGTGTTGCGAGGTTTTTAACGTGGTCGTCGTACGTAATTATTTCATCCATGTATGCGAATTGAGAGGGTATGCGAGCTTTTCTACCTAAGACTATTTGGTATGGTGTAAATTTTGTCCCTTCGTGTACACTTGTGTTGTAGGCGAAGGTGGCGAGTTTAAGCCATTTATGCCAGTCTTTTTTATTGGTATAGTGCTTCAGGTAATCTGTGAGTACCTGATGGCTACGTTCGAGGGATCCGTTCGATTGCGGGTGGAAGGCTGTAGTTTTAATTTGTTTGATTTTGAGAACTTTCGTCAGCTGTTTCATGACACGGCCAATAAATGCTGCACCTTGATCTGTTAAAATAATTTTTGGGCAACCGAACATACATATGAATTCTGTTACCAATGCGTAAGCGATTTCGTTTGCGGTCGCGCTAGTGAGCGGAATCGCGAAGGATAATTTAGAGAGATTATCTTGTATAGTGAGAATGAAACGATGACCTTGATCGGACACCGGTGTAATCGGTCCAACTATGTCCATTGCGATCTTGTCGAATACGTTGATCGGGGTGTCGGTGAGGACCATAGGTTGTTTCGTTTTTATTCGAACTAGTTTTCTCCTTTGGCAACTTTCACATTGTCTAACATAGTCTTCTACTTGTTTTTTTGAGATTGTCCCAAAAATATTTTTGACGAATTCGGTTGTATGTTTTCGTTACGCCTTTATGACCTGCAATCGGGGATTCGTGGCATTCTCTAATTATACCTTCTCTATCTTCTTGAGGTGGGGTGATGATTTCGTCTTTGCAAATTTTAATTTGGATATCTGTATTTACGAAAATTTCGCGAATTATGTTTTTTATTTTGATCCAGGTTGACCGGTCAAAACTGTTTCTCTTTTCAGAGACTGTTGCTGATTTTATTTTTAGTTCTTGCATTTTTGTTTTCAAGTTCCTAATTGATTTTGTAAAATTTTCTTGGGTTGGAGGTGATAAGTCATTTTCTTGAATTACCAACGCGAATATTTTCTTGTTGTTGTTTTTTGTGACTAATATTTGACCTACTTTCAGTACATTGGAAGGATTTAGTTTGAGTAGACCTAATTCGATTAGTCTTTTTCCGATTTCGTTTGAGACTGTGCCGTCGGCAGATATAAAGCATATATAATTATCTTTAATCATTTCAAGATTGTCATTTGTTTCTATGATGTTAACTATGCTTGTTTCTTTGTCTTCTTTATTCATTGTTATGTTATTTGGAGATCCTCCGGCGATGGGGGATATTGCATTTTGTGGTGGTGAGACGATTTTTACAATCGGTGTAAGAGGATAATGTGTCTGTATATTTTCGTTTTCGGAGAAGGAGTTTATATCGTTTCCTCGTTCTTGGGGAAGAATTTCATAATCTGATGGTATTTGAGTCTCGTTTACTGACGCTACATTAATCTCGTCGTTTGAGTGTGTTTGAGTTTCGTTTACTTGTGTTGTGGTGTTTAGTTTTTCTATAGAGTTTTCGTTCGCTAGATTTGTACGTTCTTCACTCATTGCTGTCGTACAATTTTCATCAGTATTTATAGGAATATTTTTTATTGGACTTATGTGGGTTTGTACCATAATCGGTTCTATGGTTGGCCCTTCTATTTCCACTAATCCATTGTTTGTTTTTTTGACGATTTTTCTCTGTTGAATTCGTTTTTTCGTTTCGTGAGTGTGTTCTCCTGTTTCAGAGCAGAATATACACTGTCTTGGTTTTCGTATTCTTGATGATTTACGAGTTGGTTCTAGAGGTGGTTTTTTCACTCTTGGTTTCCTAGGAGGTTTAGGGATTTTCCAAGCAGTTTGAGTATTAGTTTTTTCTACTACTATATCTGGGACTAATCTCTCTTCTATCGTTTCTATGCGTATAGGATCGGGATTGTCTTTCTTTTGTGTAGTATTAATTTCATCTGGTGAATTTATCTCCATGGCTTCCTCTACTGGCATAACATGAATTTGATGTGTGGTTTCATTGTTTTGAGAAGGATTTTGTAATTGTTCATGTTCTGATTCTTGTTTTTGATTTATCGTTAGCAAATTCTCGCGTATTGGTGTTGAATGGGTGTTTGAGTTTTCTTCGTAGTCTGAAGTTTTTCTAGCCGTGAGGGGAATTATAATGTTTTCCAGCCTTCTTTTCGCACGTCTCGCAGGGGACGGTGTAAAATCGGCTGTATTGGACGTACGTTTTTCGAGAATTTGGTGTGCAAGTTTACGGTGGAAATTATTTCCTTTCGACATAAAATTAGTTTTAGGGGTTTGGCTCATAAAAGGAGTTGAGCTCTGAGGAGTTTTGTCGAATTTTTTGCTTACCCTTGGTTCGGGTGTTTTTGGGAAATGTGTAGGGATGAAAACATCGACTGTTTGCTCCGCAGTTTTGGGGTTTTCCCTACCTGTTTCAATTGATATTGGTGGTTCGTAACCTTCGTTACTTGTTTCTTTATTCACAGGTGTGGGAGTTTTATGATTTGTTTCATTTTGTGTGATTACGTGAGCGACATTGTCCTCGTGTTCGTCTGATGAAGACGATGATTGATTTTTCGAAATATTAGGGAATGGTAAGTATCGTCTAACGCGATCTCTTCGTTTCATTAAAATTTTCTTCTTGCGTTTATCGTACGCTGAGTAGAGTGCTTGGTTTTCTGAGTTTTCTACGTGAGATTCTCGATTTCGATTTAATGATAAGTTCCTTTCATTTGGATTAGTTGTTTTAGGTGAACTTATTTGTTGTTGATTTTGCAAATTTGTGTGAGTTTCTGAATTAATAGATTCAGACAAGTTTGCTTCTTGATTTTGCTCTCGTAAATTCATATGATGTGTTGCATTAATGAGTTTAGATGAATTTATTTCTTCGAGCTTTGGAGTTTGATTTAGATTTAGTGATAAGTTCGTTTGCCCTGGATGGAGCGATTTAGGAGAACTTATTTTTTGTTGCACTTGATTTTGTTTAAGATTTAGAGACAAATTCGTATGGTGCTCTGAGATATTGGATTTAGACGAATTTGTTTGTGTTTGTGTTTGTTTTTGCAAATTTATATGATGCTCCGGAGTAGTAGATTTAGATAAATTTGCTTTTTGCTTTTGCTCTCGTAAATTCGTTGGCGAATTTATTTCTTCGAGCTCTAGATTTAGTGTCCTTTTATTTTTAAGGCTCTTATCAGACAGTTGATCAGGCTGCTGATTTGGGTTCGAGATTTTGTGAGATTCATTGGCTAACTGATTACTGCACGTTTCTCTCGGAATTACCGTGTCGCTATAATCAGTTAGTTCTGAATCATGATTTGGAGTGGGGGAGTCTTGTGGATCTCCCTCCGAAATAGAATTAGAAATTCTTGGTTTCTTAGTGTTATCATCCGAATTAGAGGTAGAGGGATGAGGTCTGGCGATACCTGGATTTAGACTAAGTCGTTTTCCACCTGTTTGGTTTTCGGTAATTCGCCATTTGAATTTGATTGGAAGAGCAATTGGGTTACGCGATAATGCGTCTGCGTTAGTGTTTACTCTTCCTGGTTTGTACTGGATTTTGAAATCGAATTCCTTTAAACGTTCTCTCCATCTCAGTACACGAGATGTCGGATCATTCATAGAATTGACCCAGACAAGTGGTCGGTGGTCGGTCAAGAGTGTAAATTGCCTGCCGTAAAGGTAGGGTCTAAAGGTTTTCAGTGCAAAGACCACTGCGACCATTTCTTTCTCGGTTGTGAAATAATTCCTTTCTGCTTTATTTAAGACTCGAGAAGCTGCTGCTACCATTGGATCTTCTCCGATTTTGCCTTGTGAGAGGACTGCGCCAACGGCGTAATTGGATGCATCTGTTGTTACGATAAACGATTCGGAAAAGTTTGGATATTGAAGTATGGGTGTGCAACACAGCTTTTCGCGTAACGTTTCGAACGCTAATTGATGTTCTGAGTTCCAGTGGAATTTAACGTTTTTGCTCGTGAGATCTGATAAAGGTTTTGCTATCTTTGAGAAGTTCTTTATGAAGCGACGATAGTATCCTGCTAACCCTAAAAATTCTTTTACGTTCTTAGGAGTTTTTGGGACTTGGAATTTTTTTACAGCTTCGATGTTTTTAGGGTCGGGTTTTAATCCGTCTGCTGAAATAAGATGACCTAGATATCGTACTTCTGTTCTCAAAAATTCGCATTTATCAGTTTGGAGCGTTAAGTTAGCGTTACGCAAACGTTCTGCGAGTTTTTTAAATTTGGCCTCGTGTTCGTCTATGGATCGGGCATAGATGACTATGTCGTCCAGGTATACAAAAAGGTCGTTACCCTGTAATCCTTTGAGCACGAGGTCCATTAAGCGTTGGAAAGTAGCTGGTGCATTTTTTAATCCGAAGGGCATTCTATTGAACTCGTAATGACCGTGGGGGGATGTAAATGCCGTTTTGTGTTTATCGTTTGGGTCCATTTCTATTTGGTGGAACCCGGATGCTAAATCAAAGATGGAAAAGTATTTTGCTCCGCCGAGTTGGTCTAAGATATCAGTTATTAATGGCAGAGGGTACGCGTCTCCTATTGTGACGTCATTTAGCTTTCGGAAGTCAATTACTAGTCTCCATCTTTTGTTTCCTTTGGAGTCTTCTTTTTTGGGAACTATCCACACCGGTGAATTATATGGAGATTTCGATGATTCAATTATGTTTAATTCCAACAAATCGTTAATCTGTCTCTCGATTTCTGGTCTTTGAAAGGGTGGGTGTCGGTATTGTCTTGTGTTAATGGGTTTGTCGTCCACTGTAAGAATTCTATGCTTGCACTCGCTTGTTGATCGGAGAGGCTCACCCGGTATATGGAAGAGGTCTGCGTATTCTGCAACGAGTGCTGATACTGCGTTGCGCTCTTCGTTGTTAAGGTGGTCAAGACGCAAAAGGTTTATCACACTGTTAACACGGTTTTCTCGCGTCCGAGGGATATCGTGTTCTTTGGCTTTGCCAATTGCGGAATTTGTATTCATTTGATCGTTCTCATCTGTGCTCATATCGAAAGGATAGAGAGAGATTATTGGAACATCCACTTTAACATCTTTATCAAGGGTGTTGATGGCATAGAGGTAAGCTTTGCCGTTAGTACTTTTTACCAAGGCTTTGCCTGCGTAAATGCCTTCTGGAAAAGGTATGCGAGGTACATAACCTGTCTCTAGTGCGTTACCTATTCGTATAAACATGATCGTTTTCTGTCTGGCCCGCAGAAGAAAAGATTCTGTGTTTGTGAATGGTATCTCCACGTCATTGATTTGCACACACCTTTCTTTCCAGTCAATCTTTCCCTTGTTATTACCGAGAGTCTCATGACCAAGTATCGCGTCGAAGTCTACAGGGAAGTCGTCCCTAACAACATGGAATATTTCCGACTTTCCACAGATAGCGATGTTAATTTGACCGAGAGTTTTTGGTTTATCAGTATTTGAAATTCCGTACAATTCGTAGATAATCGAATCGTTTATTCGATTTTTATTAGCGATGTTCTGAATTTTTATTAAATTTAATTGCGATCCCGAGTCTGCGAGGAAAAGGGTTTGTTCGTTAGTTAGATCGCATGACTCTATTAATATTGTTGGTGCGTTGTAGTTGTTAGAAGTTACGCTGAGATTGCAATTAGCCCGAAGGATTTTTTGTTTTACTGTTTCGGGTCTTTTAGGTTTTGGTGCGTTTATTAGTTTTGTCCCGTCGACGCACCTGGTCGAGGGGTCACCGATTCGTTTCCCTGGGGTTTGTTTGCTTCTGCGTTTCTACCATTATTATAGGCTCGTCTACGACAGTCGTTTATTACGTGTCCTGGTTTTTTGCAATAATTACAAAGGATTTTATTTTTGTTTTTAGTTGTGTTTGAATTATTTTGTCTTCTGAGTGCGTAACAGTCGTCAGTCACGTGGTTTGTTTTCTTGCAAAAATTACAGAATTTGTCGGGTTTGTTGTTCGAAGGTTTATTCGAAGGACCTCTTGGATTTTGGCTTTTGTTATTATATGAATTGATTGGTAGGCAAGTTGATTGATTAACACTTTTTAATTCCATTGGTCCAACCATTTTTTCTACTTCCGTCGCTTTTTGGTAAATGCTCTCTAGGGTTTGGTAGATGATGCAGGGAATATGAGGACGATAAGCGGCGTTTATGCCTTTGCGAAACTGATCTATTGTCATGTCTCGAGCCCAATTTTTTGCTCCTTGTGGATCTTGTACGTTAGAAAAATCAATAGCTTGATTTGTTTGGGTTAGATGTGAATTCATCCTGCTGTAAAAAGCTAGTAATGATTCTTTGTCTTTTTGTTCAAGAGTGTGCAGTTCTGTTAGCCAGGCAAAAAGTGGTCTCGATGCTATAAATCTGTTTCGTAGGATTTTAATTAGACCATCGATTGTTTGAACGTTAAAACTTTCTAAACTTTCACAAGCTGTTCCTTTACATTTACTTTTTAATAAAGTTACGATAGGTTTCTCTGTGATGACCTGAATATAGTCTTTCGCTGATTCGCAATAATTAATAAATGTGTCAAGTGAGCATGTTTTTGGTGTGCCATCGAACTCTGGTATGTACCTAGTGAAATCTCTATAGTTAGCGTGCATAGGGTAAGTAGGGTTATCAAAAGTTTGATTAAGATTGGGTACGCTTTGTCTATTAATATTAGCTGCTATTTGTTGGCTAAGTGTTTTTATATCGACCGTAATTTGTGGCTTCCGTTGACCCGCTGGATTTGATGCGCCAGCCACACCAGATATATCCATGGCTTCTTGATTTAGCATAATGCGTTTTTCTTTATGACTTACGAGTCGAAGATCTTGTGGATGGTTGACACGTGCCGCTGAACTTGCTGTTGAGTTGTCGTGTTGATCCTCTTGAGGTTCGCCGCTGCTGGTGTTTTTGACCTGCTCTTCGCTGTAGTGTTGATTTATGATCCGGCTTCCTTCTGGTTGTCCCGAGTGATGTTATATGGAGGTGTGAATTTATTTTTCACGAGTGTTCTTTTGAGTTTTCACTATCACCAGTTTTAATATAGGGTTAAAAATGGTGTAGTTTGGATTTAATAGATTTTTGATTATTTTTGTAGTTTTCTTTGTCACCGGTTTTAATATACGATTAAAATGCGGTGTGTATTTTTATGGTTTGAGAGTTTTTGAATGTCTTTCACTGATTTTTCGTTGTTTCCGCTGCCACCAGTTTTAATATAATATTTTGTTACGTCTCAAGAGGGAGATATAGGTTGGGTTACGCGGTCGCCGATTTAGAGCGCGACTTTTGAAATATTGACTGTCGCTAGTGAGTCTTTCTTGGGTTCCGCGTAATTCCCGGACACAAAGTATTATATTTTTGGGATTAAGGATTTTGTTTGGATAACGTTGTATTTGAACACTTCGGAATGACGTTTGAACAAATCTGTTTGATATAAATATAAACGTAATATTTATTCACTTATAATTACAATGGTTGTTTCACAATTTAGTTATTTCGATGTTAACACTATGTTTAACATTTCTTTTCGTTTTAAGATTATTGTTTGCCGTTCGGAGTTAGCTATTATCAAATCGGATTTAGATTCGGAGTTTAACAATTCACTTGTTCGGGTTAGATCGTGCACTTATTACACTTATTAAGTCACGGTTGAAGTTTGAGGTAATTCCATAGAGGATTTTACTCTCAGAGATTTTGATTTTGATCGATTTTTACCGACGATGAACTGAAATTGTTAACTTCACTTGTTAACTGTTTGACTGATCTTTTGCTAACTCTCTTGCTGATGATGTTTTTGAATCTCTTGCTCTGACTCTACTGACTCTTCTGATTCTCTACTTTTTACTCTCTACCTTTGACTTTCTGGTTGAGAGTTTTGGGGGTAGAAGGATGTGGAAGGGGTTTACAGTTTTTGACTGGGATTGGATAAGGAGTAGATAAGATGTTTCCCGGACTTGGTCATTGGTGGGTGTAGTGTGGGAAACTATATTAGAGCATTTTATTGGTTCATAGAGAAAAGTTAATGTAAGGGTGTGCTCTAGTTCTAGTGGTTGGTGGATAGGTCGTAAAGATACGCACCGGGTGTCCACCGAGAGTTAATCGTTTGTTTAAGTAGGATTAGGTCCTTCGAGGATCGAGGAAAGCGTTCGAGGAAAGGTTGTGTATTTCCTCAGCTGTGCTCGGTCGAGGGTTGCTTAGCGTAGCGGCTTGCAGATTATTTATTTATTTGATGTAGTTTTTGAAAAAAATTACACGGAAATTATTCATACGTGTCGTTTAATTTTTTCCTCATGTTATGCCCCGGATAGCAACCACAATTTAAGAATATAGCTTTCACACGATAAAGTAAGAATCGAGCACATTCCTCGATCACGAGTGCGTCTCAGGTTCCTTCGACCCTGAACGCCGGAAATCCCGAATCGCTGACGGTGCATCACGCCACCGAGCGTTCGAGAAGGAATAATTAATAGAAGGGGTAAATTATCCATAATCTGGGGGAAATACGTAAATCATTAAAAGTAGTGACAACGTCCAAAAAAGGCAGTCTGCGTTTACAAGTCAGAAGTCTACGACATTCTAACTAGAAATTGGTCTCGAGGCAAATACACCTCGACTTTGTAAAATCACATTATTCTCAATAAACCTAATAGTACTTTTGTATAATATTGAGTTGGAGATTGACTCATTTTGGCAATCCTCGAATTACCTGTCCTCGACAACTCGTCCCTACGCTGACGAAATTCGCGGGCATAACATTGGTGGCAGCGGTGGGATTGCCACAACTCAAGAAAACCAAGAGATCTACACGGTGAACCGAATAAAATTCCACAAAGTGCCAAAACGAGACGAAACAATTTTCGTTATCTGAACAACAATCCGGACAAGGACAGCCCCACGAGCAGTTCGAGTCGACAATCCGGACGTCAGATCATCGTTTCGTGAAAGAGCGACCAATCGACATCGCAGATTCGCAATCGAAGGAAGAGTAAAGAGCCAAGCAGCCGACGGAAGAAGTCATCACGACTACAACCAACATCATGCATATCTACCAGATCATCGTACTGTAAGTGACGGAACAAATTTTTGTAACCCTCTAAAGCCAATGCGATTGATTATATGTCCGACAACGAATTGATAAATCGGTTGAGATTACCGGGTGTGCGTATACTTTCTCGTTCCCTCGATTCATTTTTTAACAAAAGATTAAAATTTGTCAAATCCAAGTCGCAAGAACAATTGCAACCAATTAAAAGAAGACTAACTCTAAAAGAATTCAAATTAGACCCAGAATCAGACGATTCTAGTAGCATATCTAGTTCAGAAAGCCCATCTAGGTCAGATCAAACATCTACATCTCACGGAGACTTTGTAACCGTAGAGACACCAAAGAAACTTAAGAGACGCTCAAAACCCAAGCTCGAACCAAGCTCTTCAAGTCTTGCCGAGCCGGAATTTTCAGACTTAATAGAAGCCCAAATAAACGTCGCGATGCCTGAAACGGTAAATTGAGAAGACACCGTGGGAGGTGCTGGACCTAGCAGAATTGCACCAGGCACCCCCTCGCGAAGTTTACGAGGTTTTATGTCCCTTAAAGAGGCACGAAGCCTCATTCCGCGTTTCGACGGTTCAAAACCGGAAGAAATTCGTGATTTAATCGATTCATTCGGGTTAGCAAATAAACATATCGAAGAAATAGACAAACCCCTTTTGCTAGAAACCGTTTTAACCACCAAATTAGCCGGAAAAGCGCGAGAAGATGTCCGCTACAAAGATATTGAAGATTTCGAAACATTCAAAGATATAATGACCGAATTATACGGAGAGCGTCGAACTGTAGGGGCTTTGCATATGGAAATGCATGCCTGTCGACAAAAACACAATGAAGGAGTACGAGAATACGGTCAACGACTAGAAGCACTTATGATGGAACTCGTAGAAGCCAGCACGCGTACGAAATCAACGATCGTAGAGGAAAAAGCTATCGAAGAATACGTCCGAGACCTAGGATTAGCAAGTTTCGAAAGAGGCCTTAAAAAGGACTATCAGGTACTTATCAAAGCCAAGGGTTATAAAACACTCAAGGCTGCGATAAGAGCGGCAATAGATGAGGAAAAAACCCATCAGGGCAACGATTCAGGACCGAAACCAGCAAGCGGGGACAAACGAAATAATTCGTGTAAAAAATGCAGAAAAGCCGGACATTGGGCGCGAGACTGTCGGAGTAACAATTCATCAAACGGACGACAGCAACTTCCAGCTCCCACGAGAAATGGCAATTCAATTTTTTGCAATTACTGCAAAAAACCGGGACACTTATATCGCGACTGTCGAAACAGGCCCACCCAGTCGAATAACGGGTCAGGAGGCCAAGGAAATAATAATTACAGGGGAAATAATAATTCCAACCGAGGAACCGGAAATTACCGCGGAAATTCCAGAGGAGGATACAGAGGTCAACAACGAAACTATAACGGGCAACAAAAAGAAAAAGGAGACCAAACGTCAACCGACGAAGGAAAAAAGGAGAGCGCAGGAAAAAAGACTGTCGGGTCATTCGCACTCAACACGCTCACAGCTGGGTTGCAGATTACAACTATCAGCAAAATTGAAGCGGAGCGAGCTACAGGCTCATCCAAAAACCTGACATCCTATAATATAAGCGTCGTAAATCCAAGAGATACGGCAAGCGACTTTTACGTCAACTCTGCCCAAGCAAAAAATAAAGTCCTCACCTTAAAAGGAGATACAGGAGCGCAATGCTGCCTGATAAAAAAAGGTGCTATTCATGAAGACACGGAGGTAATAGAAGAAACAGTTGAACTAAAAGGAATAGGAGGAGAAATTTTCCACGCAATTTGTAAAATTAATTTGGAAATCGAAACGCCAGCCGTAAATGTTCGCCATGAATTCTACGTGGTTGAAGACTCAGTCCCAATAAATGTAGACGGGATTTTGGGAATGGATTTCATAAGAAAACACAAGGTCGACATCCTCAGTGGTCGTTATATCAAAATCTACGGCCACGTCGAACCATTCATAAACGGCTCGGGAAAAATAAAATTACCCGCCCGTTCAGAAAATATATTGTACGCAAAAACGCTACAAATGAAAGTGGGTTGTATATCCGCAACAGAAATAATGCCTGGAATCACAATGGGCGAAGGAATTACCGACGAAAAAGGACTCGCATGTCCTATAATGATCAGAAACTCTACAGATCACGAGGTCGAAATAGATAGACCTACCGTGGAAATAGAGGAGACGCAACAAGAAAATGGAAAGGACTCGGAAAACCGAGAAGAAATAAATACGGTAAACAAGACAAATCAAAAAGACAGAGAAGAAAAATCTGGGAAGAAATTGGAAATAATAATCATTTGAATAAAGAAGAACAAAAATTCCTCAGAGAATTTTTGGAGGAATATGCTGATGTTTTCCACCTCGAAGGAGAATTGCTCGGAAATACCGATCTTGTGGAACACCAGATACACACGAAAGAAGGAACTGTACCTGTGAACATTAAACCGTACAGATTACCAGAGGCGCACAAATCAGAAGTGATGAAGCAAGCACAAGAAATGCTGTAAGACGGAATCATAAGACCAAGCAGAAGTCCGTGGAATGCACCGCTACTGGTCGTTCCAAAAAAGGCTGATGCGGAAGGAAACGTTCGTAAAAGAGGCGTAGTGGATTTCCGAAAACTGAACGAGGTGACAGAAGGAGACTCGTATCCACTGCCCAATATTACCGAAATATTGGACCAGTTGGGTCGTGCCAAATACTTCACAACACTCGATCTCGCTTCCGGTTTCCACCAAATTCCAATGGCGGAAAAGGATAAGCAGAAGACAGCTTTTTCAACACCAATGGGACACTACGAATACAATCAAATGCCTTTTGGTTTAAAAAACGCCCCACCGACTTTCCAAAGGTTGATGGACGCGGTCCTTGCAGGATTACAAGGGCTCAAATGTTATGTGTACCTAGACGACATCGTGATACACGGATCATCTTTTAAGGAACACAATGTGTTCGGGATTGAACGAGCCTCAGCGGCGACGTGGGCCCAGCTGGGTCGAGTTGTCACGCGCCGTCGCTGGCGGCAGCAGCTCGTGGGTCAATTCGCACGGGCAGCCGGGAGGGCGAGCGAAAAGGGCGATGAAGACGCACCGCGCATGCGCGCGGTGCGTCTTCATCGATCACCATGATCGATTAATCAGTCTGAATCGAAGAGCATCGAAGCGAACACGTGGTTTTCACACCTCGCATTAATTCTAAGTTTCTGGGTTCTTTCTTGGGCAATCCGCACGCTTTCTTGGGCAATCATTCTCTTCTTTCGGTTCTGCGCATTGTTACCATATTTTCAGGAATATTTCGGGCCTTTTAACGCATCTTTTTGGCCTTTACGCACGGGCGCTTTTCTCACCGGGAACACGTGGTCATCCATATTGGCCTCGCCGCGTGTCATCGTGTTCGATCCGCAATCGGGATAAATCGGGGCCATCCTCACGCGCTCACGTTGTACCACAAAATAAACTATTATTTTTACACATAATCTCTCGTTTGCTCTTATTATTTTATAACCACCTACACCAGATCACGCAAAAACACAATGAAAGACTAAGAGAAGTTTTCGACCGTCTAAGAGAAGCCAAATTAAAAGTGCAGCCGAGAAAATGCCAATTCCTACGAAAAGAAACACAATACCTAGGACACGTGATCACCGAAGTGGAAGTGAAACCAGATCCTAGTGAAATAGAGGCCATTCACAAATTTCCAAGACCAAAAAATGTAAAAGACATACAATCGTTTTTAGGTCTCGCAGGTTATTACAGGAAGTTTATACAGGACTTCTCAAAATTGGGAAAACCTTTAACCGAATTAATAAAAAAAGAAAAAAAATTCGAATGGACAGAAGAAACGCAAACAGCGTTTGATCGCTTAAAAAAGACTCTAAGTACAGCACCAATCCTGCAATACCCCGATTTTACAAAACCGTTCGTCATCACAACAGACGCATCGGATCAAGCAATCGGAGCTATTTTATCTCAAGGGAAAATTGGCGAGGACCTACCAATTTGCTACGCAAGCCGAACTCTCAATAAAGCAGAGACAAACTACTCAACAACAGAAAGAGAAATGCTAGCAATTGTGTGGGCCGTCGCACAATTTCGTCCATACGTTTACGGTACGAAATTCATCATCGTCACCGACCACAAACCTCTTACGTGGCTCTTTATCGTAAAAGACCCAGGTTCAAGGTTAATGAGATGGAGAATAAAGTTGGAAGAATACACTTACACTATCGAATATAAAGCAGGAAAGAAAAACACAAATGCAGATGCGTTAAGCAGAATGTACACAATCATGCTGAGTCAGGCCGCAGACAGTGAGCCGATAAAGAAAAGAGGACGGGGAAGGCCGCGCAAGGACGCGCGAGCACGGGCATCATCTCCCGTAACAGACTCCGCCTCAAAAGACAAACGGTCCAGCCCTAATCATAATGGCCGACCAGAGAAACAGACACCAGTGGTTGGAGATAAGCCACAAGTAAAAGAAGCAGACAAGCACATGGCTAGAAAGAGAAAGAACGAAAACAAACAGAGAAATCAAACGTCATCAAAAGACCCAGAGAACGTAGAGAGAGATAGCGAAGGAGCGAGCGAGAGCGAAGACGAGTTACCCGACTCCGACTCCGAGCGAGAGTGCCCGAGCGAGAGAGAGAGAAAAGCGATACTACGAGAATACCACGACACCCCTCTCGGCGGACACCCTGGAGCAAAAAGAATGACGCAAAGAATAAAAGAAAGATATAACTGGCCTGGTATGATAAAAGAAGTGAAAGAGTATGTATCATCGTGGAATAAATGTCAACGCAATAAAGTCACGAGAATTAAAAACGCACCGATGGTAATTACCGACACGCCAGAAAAAGCATTTGAAAAATGCGCGGTGGACATAGTAGGACCACTGCCAGAAACGGAAAAAGGAAATAAATACATTCTTACATTCCAAGACGCGTTAACCAAGTATAGCGTCGCGATACCGTTAGAAAATCAGGAAGCGAAAGAAATTGCGAAAGCCCTGACAACAGAAATCGTTTGCAAATATGGAATACCCGAAAAAATTTTATCCGATCAAGGAACCAATTTTCTAAGTGTATTATTCAAAGAGATGTGCAAGCTATTACAAATAAAAACGAGGATCAAAAGGATTGGGATGAATGTTTGCCGTACGCTATGTTTACGTACAATACAACCCCCCATACCGCAACAGGATTCTCTCCATACGAACTTGTATACGGAAAACAAGCCGTATTACCGACCGCGCTCGAGCAACCCCCAAGAACAACATATTCATACGACGATTACGTCGCCGAATTAAGGGAACGGTTGCGAGCGACTTGGCAGGTCGCGAGAGAACAATTAATAAAGGGGAAGGAAAAGGTAAAAGAGAGAGAAGACAAAGTCGCCGGTAACACAGAGTACCGAGTTGGCGACAAAGTCCTACTGCACGATCCCACTGTGAGGCGAGGCAGATCAGCCAAGCTGACCCCAAAATGGACGGGGCCCTACACAGTGAAAAATAAGGATTCGGCAGTAAACTACAGTATCGGCCGTGGGCGGCGGACGATCCGCGTACACGTAGAGCGACTAAAGTCCCACGTTACCCACTAACCGATACACACGGAGGCCCCGCCGGCTGAACAGCCGGGAGCAAGGCCCACGTGTTACTCGGGGCGCCATTAACACGCAAGCGTGGCCATGATAGACCACACCCGCCCGACCCCGAACACATTGAAAAATTGAATAATAATAATTATAATTCCAATAATAATAATAACAATAGAATTGAATAACATGAATTCAAAGAATGAATTCAAAGAATAATAGATTGAAAAAAAAAAGGAATAAATTAATAAAAAACTCGAAATTAAAAATTTAAACAATAATAATAAAATTAATGGAAACCACGAAAAATATAATAATAAAAATAATAAAATAGATAAAAAGAATTGAAATAAAAAATAATAAAATAAATAAAAAGAATTGAAATAAAAAATAATAAAATAAATAAATAAAGTTGATAAATAGAAAGAAAATAAAAATAAAGTCAGAAAAAATGAGTAATAAATAAAGTTATAATTATAATAAAGAAAATAAATATTAGATTCAAAATTCAAAAAAAAAAAAAAAAAATAATAATAATAATAATGAATGAACGATGCGAAAAGAAAAAAATATATATATATATATACCAATACCTACCATAAAAAGTGCCACATGGAAACAGCTGACAAAGCAGCGCAACCCAACGTCGAAAACAAAATCCAAGAAGAATCACATTACGACAAGAAAAGTAGCGACGATGGAAAAACAAAGACCGAAACAGAAACAACGAAAGAATGATGGAAAGAACGAAGAAATAAATTTGGGGGCCAAAGGAACAAAGACAAGGAAAATAAACAATCGAAAAACGGAGAATTAACATTTTCAAAATATATTGTTACAAAATTTTTCTTTCAAATTCTCAAACTCCCCGGGGAAAAAAGCCTGGACAAGTACATTTGTTGGTGACCCTCGTTTCCATCTGTTTTCACAGAAAAATCTAAAAACAAAAATCTACTCCCCACAAAAAATTCAAGCCCCTAAAAAAATCTCATAAATACCAATAAAGGAAAAAGTAAAGTAAAGGAAAGAGTAAAGAAACCCAAAAAATCACTGCAGAACGACTACTCTCGAAAAATCTTGAACCCAAAAATAAAAAATAAAGGATAGAGAGAAATCCCAAAAAAAAATTCTCTCAAAAAAATTCTAAAAGACCGAAGAAAATACAATAACATATAAATCACCTAAAAAAAAACCCTCCAGAACGACTCCCGTCAAAAAACATGGACAACCTCAAAAAATTAGAGAATAGAGAAAACCCCAGAAAATATCCTCTTAAAAAAAATCGAAAAAACTGAAGAGAATACAAGAAAACGTAGAAATGGTACAAAAATGATAAAAATACTAGTAATAAAAGTCCATGATATTCGTTTAGCACTAAACATTTTTATATCAATGAAAGGACAAGTATCCTATCGATGTCTGAAAATAAATTAACGAGAAAAAATAAAATCCTTCCAAAAAGACACGTCTCAAAAAATCATAACAAAAGTCCATGATTTCAGCACTAAAATTTCTCATATCAATAAAAGGACAAGTATTCCATCGATGTTTGAGATTTGAGTAACGAGAAATAAGAAGAAATCAGTTGTTGCTGGGAAAGAGTTGCTAGGTTACAAAAATAGATTTAAAACGAAAAAAGTCAACATTTAATTTACGTACATGATTAAAATTCACAATATCAATACTCGGACAAGAATTTCAATGGTATTTATTAAAATTTAGAACATTAACCTTGTATATTTAATTACTTATCCATGCCTCTCGTTTTTCCGGATACGTGATTCTCCCCCTTTGTTCCCCCGATTGAAATATAAAAGTTTTACCCCGTTTTCAAAATTTTTCAGCGTGGGTCAAGACTTTTATGATTCCAGTCAGACAAACGCTCGACTTGCAACCTATCACTAAGTCATCTGGCCCTCTTGGATTTTCAGAAGTGAAATTTTTCAACACTGTTCCACTATCGGAATTGAAAAACTTTAGCCAACGCGGAGAAATTGCAAAAATGGGCTACAGGTTATATAACTTGAGGTTACCAATATTGTTGGATTGGTAACAATTTGTTGAACGTTCACCACCGTACGTTGAGCGTATGCGCACAGAGTACTTGTCCGGCCCATAACTTTTTATGCAAAGTAAAAATACTAATAATAAAATGGATGTAAAAAATAATTCGGAGTACGTACTTGGCGAGCTCGTAACCATGAGAAATACATTATGTGAATCAAGCTATGCAAAAAAACTCGTCAAGTACTTCGACCGAAATGTTTTTTTCAATCTTTTTTTTTCCGTTTGAAACTTTTTTTTCAAGTTCAATCTCATTCCGATTGTCTTTCCGGACTCTGTTCTTCTGCCCGTTATTGATATTTGTACATTTTGGTGACTTTTTTTAATGCACAACTAATTTTTTTTTTTTTCTCAATACTCCATCCTCAAGTGACAATAAAATACTAGTTCTGTTATTGATATTATAAATTTTAGTGCTGAACTTAAATCACTGGCGTTTCCATTTGATATTCGTAACGCATTTTTTTTTTAATGCGCAAATTGATCGTTCACTTGTAGACTTTATTCTTTGACCGGACACTCACGGAGGGAATTGTTGCTATTTTTCTTGGGATTTCGAAAAAATATATAAAGTTTTTCATTTGTATTTGTCATTTGGAGTGAAGTTCCAAAGAATTTTATAGAATCAATCTTATTTTTCCTCGCTCGATCTTGCCAAATTTTCAAAATTTTTGCCCTGTTTTGGGAAGTTCTTTTCTGTGGCAACAAATGGAAAAAGAAGTCAACAAATGTACTTGTCCAAGGTTTTCCCTCCGGGGAAGGGATTTTTGGCCATAACTTTTTTTTCTGAACAGATCCGAATCCTACGATTTTTACATGATTACAGATAATTTTCGAATATCTACGGTTACCTAATCAGTAAAACCCCAGCTCAATATTGGATATAAAATGCGATGCTATAAAGAAAAAAAGAACGAACTTAGTACAGCTTTTACAAAAAAAGCGTATAAATATTCATTCCAGTTTAATACCTTGCGTCTCCTGCAGTATACTAAGAAATTCGATACATTTTTGAAAAACTATTCAATCCTTAGTGCCACAGAAACGAAAAGTGAAAATACTTTGCACACAAGTCACTTCACGAAGTTGTATAATTGTAAGCAAGAGGAATAAGAAATGTTATGTATCCGCAAAGAATTGTAAGACGAATAAGAAATAGATAAAAAATAAAATAAAACTGTATTTGAAAAATAAGAGACATTCTGCGCTGCGGTTAACCATTTTTAGCCAAACTGATTAGAAAATTGCCTTGACCAGCTGAAGCAAATCAAGATTTCTGCTTCCACGCATGCTACCTTTTGCAATACTTTGGGTTTATTTATATTGAATAACACGAATTTTCCCCATCAGCTCGAATAAATGATGACTGGATGAAAGTGCACATCCCATTCTGTAAGACAGCCATGAAGAATGTTTTTCAAAAACTTTTATATAAGAATTCATTGATTGGTCTGAAGAAAATTATGGTTTCTGCTGTTAAGCTACCTGATATACCTATACCACGAATGAATTTTTATTTTCATTTTATGCTTAATTTATTATTTTCTGCTTAAAAGCATAATTCTAATGACCAATTCTAATTTTGACACTCTGTTCTTTATTCAATTTATATCAAGATTGAATCGAGTCTGTTCCCTTGTTCTTTTTTCTAGGATAAGTGAAATGTATATTGTCCACAGAATACATTTTTACATTGAAATATTTAATGGCAAAGGCGATTTGGTTTTTGAAAACTTTGACAACCAATATACTATTGAACTTGAGCAAAGAATATATACAAAATGATATACTCACACTAAACAATGAAAATTCCTGACAATTATTTGCGCAGAAAATAGCATTGCCGTTGCACTTCATCAACCAACTATTATCTCTTATATTGAAGAGAAAATAGTTTTTATTTATTCATTAAGAATAGTAAATGGCCCACTGCGTCAGCTTCAGCAGTTTCTGACAGATCATTTGGACAAAGCGAAGAAACTGAATATAGTTTAGTACACCCTGCGGTGCCTTCGATATAGAAAAAAATGGCATAAACTTTCATTGCGTCTCATGCAGCGATGAGAATCTTAACATTATTAGGAAAAACATGCCCGGAAGGCTAAAATTGAAACTGAGGAGAAACATTTATAGTTTTTCTGCCACAATGATCAGTAGAGAATTTAAGGAATTTCGAATATCCACATTTTTCTCTCATAATTGAATTTTCACAAAAATCTTGCGCAGGTCTGGCCACGTAATCCCATGTCATTTTTTGATATTTTGATCTATAAACTTTTTGGTGAAGATGATCCTCAATATAATGCTTATATATAATCAGTGGAACCTCAGCTGATTGCAAAAGCTGTAGTGGAATGCTTAAAAGAAAAAGCAATGTGCGAAAGAGACAATTCTTTTGATGTATTCATTAAAAATAGTAAATGGTCCATTGCGTCAGCTTTGGCAGTTTCATTCAAACCTAATGGACAAAGCCGAAAAAAAAAAAATTCGGCCGAAGTACTTGGCGAGTTTTTTTGCTTAACTAGGATCACGTAATATATTTCCCATGGTACGAACTCGCCAAGTACTTCGGCCGAATTTTTTTTTTTTCAATTCAATTTTTTTCGTTTGAAATTTTTTTTTTCCAGTTTCTTCTCATTCCGATTTTTTTTTCGTGACTCTGTTCTTCTGACCTATTTTTATTTTTGTACATTTTGATGACTTTTTTCAATGCGCAACTATTTTTTGCTTTTTTTTTTAATACTCCATGATCAAGCGACAATGGAACACTTGTCCAATTATTGATATTATAAATTTTAGTGCTGATGGAAAATCGTTTTCGATCTTGCCAATTTTTTGCGAATTTTGTACTTTTTTGGGTAGTTTTTTCCTGTGAAAACAAATGGAAACGGGGGTCAACAAATGTACTTGTCCAAGGTTTTTTTCCCCGGCGAGGGGATTTTTGGCCCGGATATCATTTCTTTTTTCTGAACCTTTCACTTTCATTCATAAATTTTTGCATTTATGGTCCGCCATATTGGATCTGCTATTTTGAATTTCGAAATTTTGGATGCAGATTTTTAATCGGTGAACCCGAAAACCCCCGCGGACCAACTTTCGCTTTTCTGAAACGATTTTCGCAGTTATTGTTCGCCATATTTTTATCCGCCATCTTGAATTTCGAAATTTTGGGTGCAGATTTGTAATCAGCGACCTCGAAAACCCCCGAATACCATGTTTTGCCTTCTTCCAACAATTTTTACATTTGTGGTCCGCCATATTGGATCCGCCATCTTGAATTTCTAAATTTTGGGTGCAGATTTGTATTCAGCGACCCCGAAAACCCCCGAGTACCATGTTTTGCTTTCATCAAACAATGTTTGCATTTGTTGTCCGCCATATTGTATTCGCCATCTTGAATTTCTAAATTTTGAGTGCAGATTCGTAATCAGCGAACCCGAAAACTCCCGAGTACAAAGTTGTGAGCGCACGTAAGGAAAAATGTGTGTTTCAAAGGGTCAAATTGATATTTTATTTTGCGTCTATTATTCTGGCCTTACCATCTGTCAACACTCGAATACAATTTGCGACTGTGATGTACACATTAGTTCAAATTTTACCCACGACGGATCTACGAGAAGTCCTCAAAAAACACGCTGTTTACGCGTCTCGCACTTCACGTCGTAAAAACTACCGTCAAACTTTCCGTGGTATGGCTACAGAGGAAAGGACCAATGGGAACTCGTTACTTTCGTCGCCGAAGACCGGCTTCAGTGTAAACGGGTCTTGATGGGCATCAAAATGCCTTTGATTGTGTCGTGTGCGCGCATATACAGACACGTCAAATTCTCCGATGTGTTGGAATTTTTGCATAATCTTGAGCCTGTGCAAAGTTTTTTCTCAGCAAATACGGCATCAATCGTGCTGATTCAAGGCTCAATCGAAAGAGTTTTTCTTAATTAGTCTCGAAACCAATTTTCAAGTCATCATCTGTCTCCTGAGCTTCGTAATTCGAGAAAATGACTTTCAGTTTTTACCCCCACCACCGAAATTTACTTTATTCAGAGATAATATACTCTGGCGAGCCTCGGGCCAGCAGACGACAGACAGAGCTGTCAAATGTACTTGTCCCGAGACTCTACCGAGTCTCTTGATGAGGGACATGCTTGAAAAATAAATCTCGTTGGGTTCCACGATCTAAACATCAACACCATTGATTTGCGAGGTCACACATTTTTAAAACGTTTGCCACTGAATCATTGAGGTTATGTTTCGATGTATTTTATAGCACTTAATCCAGCTACACGAATTCGCGGATTTTTTAACATTATTTAATATTTTTTCACAAATCAATTCATTGAAACACTTTTATGTTAATCACTTAACTTTAAAATATTTTTTTTTTACGTTTTCGCACTTCTGTTTGTCGACACTTGAATATGAGCTTGCGACTTGTACAGCTGACACATGAAAGAAATTTCTATCACTTATTAAATGGATTACCCAAAATCACGATCTTTTACGTATTATTTTAATCATTCACTGAGTCGAAATAACTTTTTTTCATGTACGTACTTCCGCATTTTCAGTTTGTCAACACTCGAATATAAATTTGCAGCTTTGACAGCTGACACATTAGAGATATAGATATTGCAGTTGTGACAGCTGACACTTTAGCGATGTAGATAGGAACCGCACTTAACCCCGCACTACACACACTATTACAACACTCTTGACGAGTTCTTGACCTAACACTTTTTCATCATCCACTGACGTTGACTTTTTTTTTAACGTCTTCGCACTTCTCTTTCGTCGACACTTGAACCCGAGACTCTGACGAGTCTCTTGAACTCTTTTCCAGATTCCCGATTGTCGAACGTTTCTGAATATCCGCGAGATCGAAGGACACATACATATGAAGACGTATTAGTGTTATTCGTGTTACTCGTAACCAAAACTTTTTGTCAAATGGGAACACAGGGATATGTCGTCAGTCGCGACCAATCAGAAACACGATAGGAACATTGAGCCCTTTCTCTGTGTCATATACATATACGCACCCAAGTAGTAGGGCTACGGGGGTTCTGGACCAAATGGAGGCGAGGGGCATGCGGTGCGGGGGGGCAAGCCCCCCCGCGCCACACGTCCCTCACCACCATTTGATCCAGAACCCCCGTATCCCTACTACTCCCCCTCGTCCCCGGATACCCCTCACCCTAAAGGCATACGGGGGTTCTGGACCAAACGGAGGCGAGGGGACATACGGTGTAAGGGGCAAGGCCCCCCCTCATCCCCGGATACCCCACGCCCATGGGATATGGTCAGGTAGTCGGAGGGACCTGAGAGTGAGAGAGAGGGATATATGGGGGAATATCGTGAGTGTGAGAGAGAGGGATATAGGGGGGAATACAGTGAGTGTGAGAGAGAGGAATAGATGCGGGAAAATATGGTGAGAGTGAGAGAGAGGGATAGATGGGGAAAATATGTTTGGGATATAAAAACAAAACAAAACAAAAAACAAAACCTTTTTAGGTTATTCAATATATATTCAAAGATTAAAAATTACATTTTTTTTTTTATTACAATTATTATTATATTATTACATTATATTACAGTGGTTGTGGTGGTGGTGGCAGCGTGTTTTTTTCTGTAACATAGTAATGTTTGAACAAACAATTAGGAATTTTTTTTTTTTTTTTTTAATGAATGGATATTTGAGGGGAGTTGAATTTAGAGTAACAAAAACAACTTACATGTGTTGGATGGTTAGTTGCAATCCGGGCAAAGACTCCGAGGTATTACCTGGTACAACCTCTTCCCGCATTCCAAACAGTAGTCCAAATTTAAAGTTTTGAGCGATCCACACTCGTGTTTGCGTGTGGCTGAGAGTGTGGAGAACATGTCCCCACCGATTTCCAACACGCATCCACCGCATAATCGCCCCGCGTATTCACTTTTGTAATATACGCTAACCGCACAAATATCAGACTCCACATTCAATGCGTCTATATCACATCTTTTGAACACGTGTTTCGTTTTACGCGGCTTGTTGAATGTTTTTTTCGCGGCTTTGCCGCGTTTCTTAGTGGTGGTGATGGTGGTGGTGGTGGTGGTGGTGGTGGTGGCGGTGGTGGCGGCGACGTTGGTGGTGGCGGTGGCGGCGGCGGTGGTGGTGGTCCCAGACGCGGATTGCTCGATGTTGAGCGCATCCTTAACAGGAATGTTGAACACCTGCTGGAGCGCCTCATCGATGTTGATTCCGATGAATATGTCATCGGTGATCCCACCCCACACATCCTCTTTTTTCACCCCATCGATAGATCTTACACTATAGATCGCGTCAAACACAGCACTGTCACTCAAAGATCCTGACACTTTTTCACAAATTAAATCATCACCAAGTTCAACATCCACAAGTTCACATTGACCGACCATTTTCGTATTTGTTGTTTGGGGAAAAGAACAAATTTTGAAAAGATAACGCGAAGAGTTTTGCAGCTACACGATGATTTTTTTTTTTTTTTTTTTTTTTTTTTTTTTTTTTTTTTTTTTTTTTTGGAGGGGGGAAATGCTTGTGACGCACCGTAGGGGTCCCGAACCAGCGCACAGGGACCCCCGTGTGCCGGACTCGTCGGGAGACCCTACCGGCTAAAACCCCCACTCCAGCCTCCTAGCAGCCACCCCGGAACCGCTTTCGCATTACTTCGGGGTGGCGCCATTTTTCCTTGGACGCCCCCTTAGGGCGTCCCCTCCTCAATAAACCTCTTCTTGCGACGGAGGACGACTTCAACAAATGAGTCGACCTCCGTCCAAGACTCCTCGTCCAGGAGCATAACCCCGACGATGTTGTCAGGCGTTATGCTCCCGAACTTCTCCTCCAGTGGGGCCCTCCACACTCTCCATTCCTCGCATTCGAAGAACGTGTGGAGGGCATCGAGCTACACGATGATGATGATGATGATGATGATGATGATGGAACTTACTAAGAAAAGTGGTTGCTGAATTATGTTGTATGGATAGTTTTATACTTTTCAAGAAGTCCTACTCATACTCCCCACCACCACCACCGCAACCATCCTCCTACACATCCCTTCTCCAAGATTTTCAAAATTTCTTTTTCCCTATTTGTGTTAATATAAACATGTGTCCCACGTGGACACCATGGTTTTAGTGCATAGTATTAATTTTGTTTGACCCCAAAACCCAAAAAAACCCGTGCCTCAGTTTGACTCTTCTATGTTGTACATTGTAAATCATCCCCAAAGTCTTCAAGTCCATGCATGTCTAATCCATGACATACGCCCCGCATAG
>JACEOJ010005110.1:6030-17195 GCA_013761285.1 Campoletis sonorensis | reverse complement strand
CCCAACATGTTGGGATAAAGAATAAAGGAAGACTAGGACCAAAGTGCACTCATTTTCACTCGGATTGTCATATAGTCTACATCACACACTTTATTCTTTTTTCCTTTTTTTTTTGCTCAACACTTCTTCAGAATGGTGTTCACGCGTGTTGAAAAAATTTTGTGTGGGCGAGCAGCGTTGATTAATTCGGTGGAGGAATATAGTGAGTGGAAAAAAAAGTGTGATTATTTTCTGAAGCAGTTGAATGCATACGTCAAAGTTGATGATAGACATTTGAAAAAGAAAAAAAATCATAAACGGAGTGCGGAACCTTTAATCATCCGTATGATGGCGTTGAAGGAAGAAATGGAGCATCGTTTTGGTCATGTTGGTGCGGGTGCAAGTGCCAATCCCATGGTTTTACATGAGATCGAAAGTGCTTTCAAAAACCGGATATCAACATGTGCGGTTATTAATCATGACTACATCGATCCACGGAAGTTTCTCGAGGGTGCGCGTGAGCTTGTGATTGAAAAAGTGCGAGATTCTATTGAACATCATAATTGTGTTAAAGTAAATACATTGTTCAATGGTGATTTTATTGCGGGTGATAAAAATGCGAGCAAAAGTATAAATACGCGTAATTTTGAACTATATAGATCATCGGACTTGGGTGTGTGGTATGATGAGAAAATTGTTGAGCTCACCCTAGCATCGCTCGAAGACTTTCAGGATCGTGATAGTGGTTGGGCGTTGAAGCGAATCACAAATTTGACGGTTAATATAAACAAGTATAAACCCTTGAGTGCTGGTTGTCATGTGAAATTACCAAAAAACATTGAATTAAAGAAAGCGGTTATAAATGTGAAATCTCGAGATGACGCGTGTTTCGCGTGGTCGGTGATAGCTGCCCTATATCCAGCACAGACTCATAGTGATCGCACCACCTCATACCCACACTATTCGAGAATTTTAAAATTGACCGGAATCCCATTACCCCTACCGATCAATAAAATCAAAAAATTTGAGAAATTGAATGATATTTCGATAAATGTGTATGGTGTGCGGAATGATCGCGTGCTACCGATTCACGTGACCGAAAGCAAGCAGGCGAGGCACGTGAACCTATTATATTTAGAAAATAGTATGGCTGGCAAGATTGGCCACTACATGTGGATCAAAAATCTTTCACGTCTGGTTGGCTCGAGCTTGAGTAAGCAAAAAACCTGCAAACACATTTGTGATCGGTAAGTAAAGGAATAATAATAATAATAATTTTCATGAAAAATGTATATGCAAATGTAAAGTTTTTCTTTTTCCCCCCACACACATATTACAGATGTCTACACTATTTTCCAACGTTGGAAAAATTAAATCTGCATACGGTGGATTGTGGCGAGCTGAACGATTGTGCAATACGCCTGCCCGACCACAAGAACAAATGGTTGAGCTTCAAGCATGCGAGCTGGAAAGAACGTCATCCATTCATCGTATATGCAGATTTGGAGTGTATCTTGGAGAAGACCAGCGGGGTGGAGGAGGAGCACAATCAACATCAACATCATCGATCATTCGCCGCAGCATATTATGTGAAATGTTCGTATGATGATTCTCTATCAGGGTATTATAGTCATCGGGGTAGTAATTGTATTTCGTGGTTAGTAGAACAGTTGAGGGACTTGGCATTAAAAGTGGAAGCGATTTTATTGGATACAATCACCATGGAAGAATTAACACCAATACAATGGGCAAAATTCAATGGGGATCATACTTGCCATATATGTGAAAAACCTTTCGTGGGCAATGAGGAGAGGGTGCGTGATCATTGTCATTTAACGGGGAAATTCCGTGGACCAGCTCATCCACTCTGCAATTTACAATATCAAAACGCCTTCTTTATCCCCATAGTTTTCCACAATTTGTCGGGTTATGATGCCCATTTTATAATCAAGGAAGTAGCCACTGCGTTCGAGGGGAAAGTCGAAGTTCTCCCGCTAACCGAAGAGAAATATATCGCCTTCACCAAGACCGTTCAAACTTCAAAAGATTCGCGGAAAAATATCAAATTACGGTTTATCGATTCATTCAAATTTTTAGCCTCGAGTCTTGACAAACTTGCATCATTTCTCACGATGGATCAGCTCAAAAATTTGAAAGCACAGTTTCAAAATTTATCATCAGATGATTTCAAGTTACTCACGCGCAAAGGAGTATTCCCATATGAATACATTGATAGTAAAGAACGTCTTGATGAACAATCCCTACCACCGCGCGATTCATTTTATAGTTCTCTGACGGGTGAGACAGTTAGTGAGGAGGAGTATGCTCATGCGAAAAATGTATGGGGGCGGTTTCACCTCCGAACGCTCGGTGAATATAGTGACCTATACTTGAAGACCGATGTCATGCTATTAGCCGATATTTTTGAAAACTTTCGCGATACATGCTTACAAAGTTATACACTTGACCCAGCATACTACTACACCCTCCCCGGCTACACCTGGGATGCAATGTTGAAAAAAACAGATATAAAATTTGAATTATTGACGGACATTGATATGGTGTTATTCGCCCTGACTTCTCGGCAACCCTAGGATCTGAGGGTTCCTGAACCCCAGAGTCCAGATTGGAAAAAAAATAACCCTCGGTTTGGAGGGTTTAGGAACCCTCGGCGTCACTTCCGGTTTAGGGTTGCTAAACCCTCCAAACGGAGGGTTCCCAGACCGCTCTGTGCTGCCCCGTTCGAGGGTTGCTGAACCCTTCAAACGGAGGGTTCCAGGACTACTCTGTGCTGACCCGTTCGAGGGTTGCGGAACCCTCCAAAGAGAGGGTTCCTGGACTACTCTCTGCTGCCCCGTTCGAGGGTTGCTGAACCCTCCAAACGGAGGGTTCCAGGACTACTCTGTGCTGATCCGTTCGAGGGTTGCGGAACCCTCCAAACAGAGAGTCCCTGGACTACTTTGTGCTGCCCCGTTCGAAGGTTGCTGAACCCTCCAAATGGAGGGTTCCTGGGCCGCTCTGTGCTGCCCCGTTCGAGGGTTGCTGAACCCTCCAAACTGAGGGTTTCTGGACTACTTTGTGCTGCCTCGTCGACGGTTGCTAAACCCTTTAAGCGGAGGGTTCCTGGACTGGTTTTTTCTAGCACTACCCGACAATGCGGATCGCTTTCCTCCTAATTGAAATTGAATGCAGTTTGGAGACACTGCATTCGATTTCATATCAGAGAGAAGATCTCCGCAATGTCATGAAAATAGTCAGAAAAATCATTATCTCTTATTACATATAAAAGATTGAAAACATTTTTACAATATCACAATAAACAAATCGAAATTCTTGTTACATAAATTAAATTGCCATTTTTTTATTTTTAATTGTAAAAATTCATCACATACATACGTAACGGCGATGATAGTGCGTAAAGTTCAACACAAAGTTTCTTTTTCTTTGCAATGTAAAATACCGGTAAGTATTATCAATAATTTTTTTTATCATTAAAAAATGTAACGCTTTGCGGTTGACGCCTGCGTTTCACGTCTAACATTCATTTTCAATCCGTTTCCTGAACGCTGGTCATTTTCACACAATACATTCGTTTCGGAGTCAATTAGAATTAATGAATTCCGGACCATACAAAAACTTTTCTCTTCGAATGTATTGCAAAGTATTTTTATATGAACGATTAATGTGGAATGGTTTCGGAATAATTTATGTGAAATGGTTGTGGGACGATTTGAAAAGCAATAAATTTTTGTTATTCAAATCGCTCGCTCTCTCTCTCTCTCTCTCTTATTCGTTAACGTACTGGTCAATTGTAATTGTCAAAAATGAGTAAGATAAACATAAATAAAATATTTAGCGCTCGTAGCAAATCACACATCGTTCTGCGTTTCATTTATGTCAATACGTAAAAAAGGACTAGTTTTCCCGATCAAACATACAAAGCTTCTTGGCTGATCAGACGTTCGATGGTTATCTTAAAAAATATATGTCGTAATGATTTTGAACTCTAATCCTCTGACGTATCGCTGTACGACTGTTCGTCCTCGACCGCTTCGTCTTGTGCTGTGTTCATCGGATGGCTCCTACGTGGACGATTATTTTTTTCTCGCGATTTCAACTTGCTTCGGTGAGACTTCAATTTAGCGACCATCATCTTTCTGCCGTCTTCGTAGCTTCTTAAACCGTTACATGGGATGTTTCTTGTTTCTTGCAGGGCGAAGCATACGTCTGATACAAATAATAATGCTTGCTATTATATTTCGATCGCATTTAATTTTTTTCAAATGTAATCTCGGATACTTACCAAGAAGTCCTTTTATCGTCGCTTCTTTAATTTTTTGTTGGCCTCTGGATTTGGTCAATCGATTTTCGGACAGTACCAATTTTCTCATCTGTTCTGGGGTCCAATAACTGTCCATCAACACGTTAAGTCTTTTGCGCAAATCGCGAGCGGCGGCAGCTTTGGACAGCGCCAATGCGTTCAGAATTATGCCACTTGACAATTCGACATCTTCGTTCCCTTCAACCGTACGCAAATCCACCAACGGTTTTACATAAGGAGTTGGTCGACTTTTTTTCTTCTGTACCATGAGTCGTTTTTTCAATGACTTGAAATTCTTCCTGACATTCTCCAACCCTTCTAATGCCTGTGTGGGTATATTATAATTCATTAGAAAAAATATATGTAATCGGTGTAAAGATCCAATGCAATGTTCGCTCATAGAGGGATGGAATTTTTTTTCATTACACTACAGGCAATTAATACACTTGGTAGTCTCACTTTCAGTTTTTTTTACTAAGATATTTTACCTTCGCAACCATTTCTAAATTATCATCGTTCTCGGCACCATAAGCATTCTGTTCCCTTTCTTCGTCACTGTGTTCGGAGTTATGAGCAACAAACTTCCTTTCACGCAAACTTGATGGTTTTGTAGTTTGTTTATCCCTACCGGTATGTTTTTTTGTTCTTTCTTGGTTCTGCATAAAAGTAATTACACATACGTTTAATCTTATTTTTTCTTTTACTCTCGTCATTCCGTATTCAAAATGTGTTTCTTTTTTATATTTGTTACCGTTGTAAGTAAAATTTGTTTTGCGGCTCTTTTGCTTTTTACCGGTACGCTTGTAGAGTTATTTTTGCTACGAACACTCGTGTTGACCGTTGATTTGGATGTCCCTTCGCCAGGATCGAACTCGTCGTTACCGGTAGCAGGCTCGGTGAAGTTGTACACATCGATTGCTTCCTAATCAACATATCAGCAATTGATTTCGATTATTATTATTACCTTATGTCATTACGTTGTTCTCGTTAGGTCGGGTTATGCTTAGTATTATTTTTCCATGGACAACACATCGATACGAATATTAACTTTGCTTGACAACTTTTTAAATATTGCTTTAGTGCACGCGTTACCTCCTCTTCCGGTGATCGGTCGCGTTTTTTGGTCACCAGTGAGTTTTTTGACCTTACTCCCTTCCCCCGATCACTCCAAGTATTCGTTTGCTTCTGTTCCGATTTATGCACAAGTTGAACATTGGATCGGTGACTCGCCGTTGTTTTTTTATCGGATTCGACATGTTTACGTTGACGTTCATCTTGTAAACACGTAGACGGTGTAGATATCATGCTTGACAAATTCGAGGAGGTATGCGCGAATTGCAGTTTAAGGCTTCGCGGGTCTTTTTTCCGGATGGGCGTTTCAGCCTCCTGTTGAAAATTCTAATAACTTTTTACATTAGTCTCTTTCCAATTTTTTTTCCATGATCTAAATTATATACTCTGTGCGCCATGCCTTGTCATTGCTTGTTAGAGATTTTGCCAAAGTCGGCGGATCGATGCTTTTCCAGCGAATGGCCTTGGCTTTGGAGATAATCCTCGTTTCTACGACGGTAGGTTTCCTCTTCCGTTCAACCATTCCTTCCCGTCCACGTTTCTGTATCACCAACATCCACCGTTTGTTAATTACAACATTTGGTTTATTTACAACTTGAATAGCGACTTTCTTATTCTTGACATATTTTCGCATCTATCTTTTCAACGCTGTTAGGTTTTACATTTTTTTCGATTTATTTATTATTTAATTTATTTATTGTTTAATAAATCGCGTTTTACCGTTTGTCGGACCTTTCAACTGTGAGAAATAATTTGTACTTCCGGCCATTTTGATCATGCACTGAGAACTCGATCTCTCATTTTCTTAAAAATTTAATTATAACATTTACATTACCTTTTGACTTGCATTAGCATATTCCAAAACGGGCCGTCTCGACTCGGTTTTTTCCCTTTGATCGTCAATAGCTATCGCATCGTGTACCGGTACCTGTTCGTTTATTAAAATATTTATATTAAACAGTTTTTCATAATGAGGAAAGATTTACGGAACATATTCACAACCATATTTGCCATCTGCATCGTTGACGAAAACTCGCACGAGTCATCGAACAACGAATCATCCGAAGTACATCGTTGTTGGACGTTTCTCGGAATAATAAAAGTTTCGATTGACCCCATTGACTCGGCATCGGAGTGGACACTCGGGTTTTCTCCGCTTTGGGATTCCCTCTCGTTTTTATGTTCCTCGTGTTCCAGTTCATCAAGTTCAGAAAAATCTATCGAATCGCTAATCTGTAAATATTCACTAACTTCGTCTTCCTGAAACATATATTTCACTCATTTCATCGGTCGATTTATTTTGGTGACAGACGACGTTTATGTATGCAACAGATCACGTTGCGAACTACATGATTAATACGCATTAGTAAACTTACAGATTCATCCCCGTGGGTATAATTTGGGTCCTCGGTAATCGGCGGATCTTTCTTGCACTCGCTATCACGATCGTCCTTCGCCTCATTGAATTTTTCGCCTCCTATTCGTCCCGATTCATTTGCATGCTTTCCATCAATGATTTTTTTCCCTTCCGTAACGCGTTCTAGCTGCATGATTGAACAATTCATAAAATTTGTATGCACTTTCCTTACTGCGCTTCACGAATATTGTCCAAATTTTGTAATCAATGTTTTTTCTTCGTTCAATTGATACTGGTGTATAAAGTGCTCATTGCAATCGTTCATTTCCGTGTATAATCTTGTCTCTTACTCACGTTACTTTCTTCGCCTTCTGTGCTGTTTTCGTTACAACATTCCCTGTCGTTATCTGTGACGGCGGTGACTTTATCGTTGTCATCGTTTTCGTCGTCGGTGGTTGAGATACGTTGGTTTCGAATTCTTTTCCATTCTCTTTTTTCCAAGAATTCCTCTGAGCTCTAAGAATTTCAATGTAACATATATCGATACGAAGGATTTCCTACTCAATTAACGGTGCCTTACTTTCGATCAGCGGTTTTATTTTCGTATACTAACCTGATCCGTACTTTCGTCATCCTGCCTTCTTGATTGTACTACATTTTCAAGTTTTAGTCCGGCGTTCGGGTCGATCTCTTTTCCCTGAAATGTTTTTGTGTATAATTACTCTCCAATCACTTGTCTCATTCCTCGATATTCAACATTTATTTACCGGTAATATTTCTGTCAAAACAATTGAAAGCTGTCTTTGCGCAAGTTTCGCCGTTTCCTTTGCAGCCTTACACTCTTTTCTCTTAAACAATAAAACACACATTTATAAGCACTTGGTCATTAGCATTGTTCGGCTACAGCGGTAATGCAGCTGTCCTTTGCGTCGACATTGCGTTCACGTGTCACTTTATTCAACTACTTCGTTTTTCTTACAATTTGGTATTTGCTATCCCGTTTTATTTCGGTTTCACGAATACATTGAAAATGTACAATGTTCTCTTGGAGAACGTCACATTTATCAATCGCGAACGCGAGACAGCTGCATTTCCTTTCCTCGAAGCTTTCGATTTTTTCAATGATCTCCGTATTATTTCATTCCACATCGATCTTAATCTCATGAGGTCATCGTTATTTCAGGACCCTTTCGACGTCATCATTGGTCCTAGAACGTCTGCCTTCACTCTCGTTCGGAATAATGTTATCATCATAGAAAAATTCGTAAAGCATCAAGAGTTCTAGATATCTTACAGAAAATAAGGTATTACGATGTAGCTCGTGACGTCACCGATTTGGTTCAACCGTCAGATTACATAAATAAAAGTGATGCAGGCACACAAATCTGTACGCACTTACGTATAATTTATCAACTCCATCCCCCCAAATCACATGCAGTTAGCATTTATTATTTAGCAGTTAGCAAGTTAGCAGTTAGTTATTTACACTTGAATATCTTTAATCATCGTCCAACTAGCGTTCGTTTGCTTCAAGCGATAGAAGTAGTAGCATAATGTTTGACCGCTTCTACATTTTCGTAGAAACGCGAGACAGTACAAGCATTTAAATATCGCACACCCACGCTCCCCCACACACACATACACATAGACAGGCTGAGATTCATACTTATGCTGATATCTCTATGATGAACACTCGTGTCCCGTTCCTGCTACTCGTCTCGTATGCAGTTCGTTGTCGATTTCAAATCGTTGTGGCGGTGTGCGGTACGTCATCGTCTACCACATGTCCGCTTTCTGTAGCACGAATCGTTAGTAATAACTTTTTAAGCGAATGGTGCGTACGCCGTTCGGGACTCCTGATTACCCATACGCTACTTGTTTCGAAAAACTGTTATGATTCTTTTTCTCACTTTACTTTCAAAGTTTACACTATCACCGTACTATACTTTCATATCTTGCCGCCGTTCTTAAGGAGGTTGGCTACACATAACAATGTTGCCGTGTTAAAAGCATAGGAAAATTCGAAATGATTACAATTTAATGAAATTTGGTGAGTACAGTCTTTACTATTAAATATGAATATACAAATCTATTTTTAAAAAATATAAAAATAATATACATGAAATAAAGAATATTAAAAAAATTCTTCTACATAGTTTTCGAGTAATTGAACTTGTCAGAGTTTATTTACATAAGCATATGAATCAGATATATATAGGTATATCTTTAGCATATTGTAAACTCCAATTATTCGACAACTATGCAGACGAAAAATTTGAAAAAATTTGTGTCATCGTATTTGATGCTAAAGAATGTTATCACCCAATTTTATTAAATTCTTATCATATTGTCGTATGTAGCCAACCTCCTCAACGGTTGTCCTATTTCGTACTCGCCCGTAATAATGACGTTAAAAACAGGGAACATATTCATCGACCGACACTGCTTCTTCCCACAGGTCGGCTTCACTTTTATAACATATGCGCAACTGCGCATTGGTATGAGTCATCTGTTTGTGCTGTTAGGCGTAAGAGGAGGGAGGGGGGCGCAGTGTCTAACTGTGGAGGCTAAACGGTTTTCAGTACTGTTCAACGTCTCGAGTAAAAGAGTCTTCGGACTGCGCCGATGGCCCACGCTATTTTATATAAACTTTTCATTTTCAATAACGTACTTCAATTACATTTCCTGGCACCGGTAAGTCTCTTTCCTTTTACCGGTTATGTATTTTCCAATAATTTCATCAACCAAGAATTGACAAATTTCATTCGGTCAAGACGCTATTGCTCGTAGCATTTTTCCACGTCATCAACGCGTTTGCCATTCAAAATGGCGGATCTCGGTTCGGAGTAATCATTTACGAACGTATGCGCCATGCGGTGTGCGATCACTTTCAAGACCTTACGCCATACCGGCATTGCTAAATTTCATTTCAATACGTTCATGATTTTTCACGCTACGTTTTATTCGCTTCATTTCCATTTCTCACGTCCTTACGATTCATTAAGAGATTACCGTTTCGATATCGTGAAAAATTAAGCACATGTCTATCTTTTTTGACGCAAATACATCATGATGTTTTAGCGGTGCCCAAACATTGTTTAACATTGGAAAAACTTTATTTTTTACATTAATTCCACAGTATCGGTAAATGGTGCGCGTTGATTTGTCTACGTTTTTAACATCGATGAGCTTTCTCCCTATATCAGTTGTGAATACTTGCATTTTTTAGCGACATAATCATCGTTTCACCTCTCAATGAGAGCAAAAAAGCACGGCGAGTTCGAAGGCCTCCACATAATTTTTGCTCAGTTATCGTTAACTATTTTCCTCGTCTGCGTTTCCATTATGATTACAACTGACTCATTTGGCCCATTAGACTAACCTCAGGAACATATTCAATTTATATATTCTGCAATACAACACTGTCATACACAATCATTCGTACGACTTTTCGTCACCTTTACCGGTAATTTCAAGAGTTTCCCAGATTTCTACTACTTTTTCATGATTTCTATAAAACTTTGTTGTAGCTAATCGATTTTCATTCATATCTAATTACTGATGTCTATTTCTCGTACAGGGACTTCTTTGTCGCTTGCTATTCACAATTTGTAATTTAAAATCGCAATATCATTTGGAAACTTACATGAGTCTGGAGGCATTTTTTTGTAGAATTGCCGACTGACGTCCAAACTTCATTCTTGTTCAGTTTGGCTGTTTTTTTGGCTATTTGCGGTGTGGGGCTGAATATCAGCACAGGTGACTCCTCTACCGGTTTCTTCTTCGGAATTCGTTTCGGACGTTGGGATCCATCCTGACTTAGTTTCTCATTCCCCTCAGCATCTAAAGTATGTCAGTCAGTATTACTCCTGGATCGGCCGAAAAATTTCAATTCTGCCACCTACTACTTCGTTTTCTTTTTTTTTTCACAAATCTTTTTCATACTCACCGAGACATCGAATCACCTTGATCTTCTCGTATCCTCCTCTCTCTTCTTCGTTTTTATTCGGTCGGCGAATCCTTAAAGAATGCTGGTTCAATGGGTTCCCCAAGTACCTTCTTATCGTTTCATCCGTACCCCTCACATTCGTTTTGGTCTTCGGATCTAGCAAGAATATATCACTTGCTTCCACCGTTTCCTCATGCCTTGCGTCTTCGTTCATATACTCTATTAAGTATTTATCATTCCTTATTACCGGTAATTGCTTCTGGAAAATTCAATGGCTTGTTATTGTGATTACAGCGTAACAAATAACTTGTACATACTAAAAAATTGAATCAGCGATAACAAAACTCATGGACTCTTTCATTCTTATTTCATTATGCAGTAATTCATTCAGTTTTATTGAGAACTCAATCAAAAACACACAGTACGTATTAAGAAAATAAGAGATCAGTATTTGCGCCGTAACAAAAAACTTCTACATACTAAAAAAT
>JACEOJ010005108.1:0-14587 GCA_013761285.1 Campoletis sonorensis | reverse complement strand
TTAATCCTAGAGTAGAGGCCCAAAAGGTGAGGGAGAGGAAATAATTATTACGCGGATCGCGAGATTCGGGCATAATGGCACCGAGCGCGAGGATATTTCCTCGAGGAGGGCATCTTATTCACGAACGATAGTGAAGCCCCGAAAACGTTCCTCTCATACGTGAGAGAGAACGAGACCGCCATTTTGGCGAGCGACAGCACGAGGCCGAGGAGGAGAAAACTAATTTCTCCGCGTTACGCGTAATACAAACTTAACATTAACTTCAGGATAAATAAATCCTGACGGGTTACACGATTAATAAATAATCGCGAGAGTCGCTTGACGTCGTAACCTTATTATTAAATAGAAAATAAATTAAATCATGATAATTAATCATTTACACGATTATTAAATAATCGCGAGAGTTGTCTTACGCGTAGCAGAAACCTATTATAAAAATGAATAAATCTTATTCATTTACACGATTATTACATAATCGCGAGGGCCGCATTATGCGTTTTTAGAAACTTAATATTAAGTAGAGGACAATTAAATCTAATCATTTACACGCTTAAATAATCGCGAGAGTCGCTATCCACCTGAAAAGGCGAGGAGTTATTCACGGGCTATTCTCCAGCCACGTGCACGGCGTAGCCAAGATGGCCGCCGCGAGGGTCTGAGCGACGCGTAATCCCTTGTCCCAGTGCTGTGGCCCTACTTACGTGTCCAGAGCGACGAGCGAGCGCGGTGTCTCTCGAACAAGTCCTGGCAGCAACTGTTCGGTGGGCCGCTCTCGCGCTCACGTGCCGGCCGGCTCCGCCGGAACGTGGAGGGGGTAGACACGGTGCGCGAGAGGCTCACCGCGAGGACGCCAAGTATCGCGAACAGCGAGCTTAACTCGGCGCGAAATTCGAACATGATAGAAAACCCAGAAACTGGTTTTCCAAACTCTTAACCCGATAAAACGATATTTTCTAAAAGAAAATACGAGGGTTTTACTGTACGGGCAGCCTCTCCGGGATGTTAAATTATCGGGGCAAACGAAACTCAAAAACCCAAACATAACCATAAAAATTCAGCCACGGGTACCTGGGGGCAGTGATGGCTGTTATCCAACCCCGCAGCCTCCCAACTAAAAACATAAACGGAACTCCCGTCGAATTTAACATCCTCTAAATGGAGCACTAGCATCTCAGCTAGATTTTTACTATTCCCGAACAGGTAAACAGATAGCATTGAAAATCGAAGGGTAACACGGTAATATTTCGGTTATATTCTCCACTTCGTTTCAATGCTAACCGAACGCGACTCAAATAAAACGTAAAGATAAACGGAACCCGAATAACACCATATGGCGACAGATTTAACTTCAAATCACAAACTCTAAAGAGTTCGAGAGTTTCGTTCAATAACCTAAAGCGTATCAAAGGAAAATAGGAATGGAATTATGGTTTTTTTTCGGGCCTCTACTCACGCTTCTGCTGCATAGACGGGATCGCCGGGGAGATCCGCGTCACAGCTTTCATTATGATTCTGTTTGCACGTGTGCATCTCTACTTGTAGAGCTTCTACGGTTCGTTTTACCCCATACCGTTCCATTATGTGTTGTCTAAATTCTTCGTATGTTTCAATTGATTTGTAACGAACGTATTCCCGTGCGTCGTCTGTTAGTTTTGTCGCAAGTACAAGTTTCAAAAGGGTCGATTTGTCACAATTGTCTACTAAGCTGTGGGCTAGTTCATACGCGTCAAGTAAACTTTTTGCGCGTCTAGGATTTTCACCATCAAATGTAGGAATTATTGCTCCCGCCTCGCTTAGCGGCATGCCTCTTGGCCTCCTTGGAGGTGTCTGAGGGGTACTGTTGTTTTGACCACTACCGCCCGCGACACCGGCGTGCGCGTCTTCTAGATTTACGGTTTCTGGCATTGTGACGTTATGTTTAGGGATAATAGACAAAGAAAGATCTGGCAATTTGGTTCTATTGAAGCTATCGGTTTCTTCCGCGTCTCGAAAAGATTCTTCCGACTCGTGAGTCTGATTAATGGTATCTGAGCTTCGATTGCGTTTAATCTTTTTGACAGACGGGGAATTTCCTTTCTTAGGGGAACGCGTGAAAGTGAGATTGCGATTGAAAAATGAGTCTAGGGATCGAGATAATGAACTTACACCTGGTAACCTTAAACGATTTATAAGCTCGTCGTTGGACATACGTATATAGTTCGCTCGCTATTTTCGCGACTGGTTTTGGCGGGTTACAAAAGAAATTGTTCCGTCACTTACAGTAAGATGGTTTTGTAGATCTGCATGTTGCTGCTGCTGATCCTCTAGCTGGTTTCTTTTCGAATCTTGATGAGTCTGATTGGTCGATTGGTCCGCTCTTCAGGTAGACGGTTGTCGTTTTCCGGGTGTCGAATTTGAACAGCTTTGGGCCCGTTGTCCTTGTTCGATTGTTCTCCAAGAAGGACGACAGATGTCGTCCTTCTTGGCGGTGTGTGAAACTTCCTTTTCACCGTATAGTTGTAGTCGAGTTCTTGAGTTGTGGCAATCCCACCGCTGCCACCAATGTTGTGCCCGTGCAAATCGTCACGTGGGGATGAGTTTGACAAGGACGGATAGTTCGGGATATTGCCAAGGTTAAGTGAAACTCCAACTCAATACTTTCAGTCTTAACTAATAGGTTTATTATAGGATAGTTGATACAATTCGGGTTAATTGCCCTGATACCAATAGATACGTTATGTGATCTGATACGGTAGTGTCGGATCGCAGACTGACGTGTTCAGTTATTGCTTTCCTTTTATAATCTTAGGGGTTTGTTAATAACTATTGGAGGTGGTAATTATTTGGCAATCGATCGTCCGATGACTTGGGGTCATTGTCCAGTATTGGAGTTGGGACGGTCGATTGCGAAATGTGATCGTCAGCATTTTGATGTGACTTCAATGTTGCTGCTGAGTGCGCTTTTGACATGGCTTGCGCGCGACAGGTCGATAGCCTGTCTGCTGACGATCGATATATGATTTTTACAGAATTTGTTCGCGACCGTTCATTTCTCAAAAAAATGTATAATGTATTATTTGATTTCTTAAAAATCTGCAATACTTTCTTCGGATTATTATTGAACGACAATATGAACTGATAACTATAAAATCGTCAAGGGATTCAACGGATCAATAAATATTTTTAATCAAATTGGTACTTACGTTTTTTGATTGAACTCTCTCGAGACCTGGATCACTCTTTAATATAATGGCGAACTACGATTTTTGCAAAATGGCGATCGAAAAGAAATGCCTCCCGTCGTGCGCAGAAGAAATGGGGGGAGGGATGCTTTACCGAGCCTCCGGAGGTTCGGTTCAACGCGCGCAGGGCTTTCGTCGAGGAAAATCACAACCAATGAAAATTCATTTTACGCCGTATCCCGACTTTCCCATTGGTCCGTCAACATAACAAAGAGCCCTTCTTTGTTTTTTCGTAACCAACATATTTCGTTTGGTACCAAATATATAGTTTGTCCATGTGCAGAGTGTTATCGCAATTCTTTTCACGACGAAATATTATTTACTTTCAACCAAAATCATATCAAAAATTTTCCTAAAAACCTGTAAGACAAATAAAAATTTGAATTGCGTTAATGAAGAGTTTAATAACGATATAATAGTTATTAAATTCTTTAAAAATTATCGCGAATTTCGCTCGAGGTGACTTTCGGCGAGTCTCAAAGTTATCGCCTTTTTCAACATTTCATTCAATTCGCTTTTTCAACAGTTGCTTTTTACTTGTAATCAAACCGTAAGAAGAATTTGTTACAACCCAATGGGCAAAAATACCATCAGTGAAGTGTATCTACAGATAGTTGCACGAGCGATAGTAAAACATGTCGATAAAGCGAACGAAGTGAATTTCTCTTCAAGGGCTCAAGAATCACTTGTAGAAAAGGTAAGTGCCCTTATTTTGTTTTCCTATAATTATTTATCAACGTTTGACAATTGATAAAATTAGTAATAACTTTCTGTCGGTGTGGCACTTTTGTATCGTAAAGAGTTGTAATTTCTGCTACAATCTTAGTTCGACCGCCCTTGTGTCTAGAAATGTGAAACAGAATAATTTTTTTCAAGTTTCACCGCTGTAATCTAAGAGTCTAAACTTTTTACAGCGGTCGCTGTATATTATCTTTCATTATTTCAAACACACTTCCCCTTTTTTAAATATCAAATGAAGTTTGGTTACGATAGCGATAAAATAAAAAAAAGCCGGCCTAGAGACAACCTTATGTTCATTTTACCGAACGATCAGAAATTGAACTTTTTTAACAGATATCTTGAAAGTGTATTATTAAAAACAGAAGGCGGGTAATGACGTTTTAATTATTTGGTGTCAGGAACCAATTAATTGCTCAATTCAAAATTTCATTTTATATGTAGAATGTCTTCCAACAGGTCGCACGGGAATTGAAGGTAGCCAACGATGCGAGATTTCACCGGAAATTGTTGAATATCTGGACATGTAGTCGTAATTTACGTGAAGTTGTGGAGATGTTATTGGTACCTCAAGATGGCGTCAGGAAATCTGTTGCAGATGAAAATGGTCCTGATAGGAAAGGTGCTTATGTGTCGGTTAGACCGTGTTCTTCGCCGAAAAATACCGCAGGTAAGGGTCGCAATGATTCGGGTGAATCAATTGTTTACGTAAATTATACCAGCTTCAGAGTAGTCAATGTTGCTGGAGATGGCAACTGTTTGTTTAGGTGTTTTTCGTACCATGTATATGGCAATGAAGACTGGCACGTTACGATTAGAAAAGCTGTAGTTGAATACACAGTACATAATTGGTCGGAACAAGCCGACTTTCTTGCTAGCTCTTGCGAGGGCGAAATTTATGAAAGCGCGAAACGTTACAGTGACGTAATGGGGGTGGAAAAAAGCTACGGTACCGACTATGAAATCGGTGTTTTTGCACGTTTGTACCGAGTACATTTGACGATATACCGTGAGCAGACGTGCGGTCAAGTCGTTAAGGTACAGACCTTGCCATGTGACGAAAGCGGTGAGAGCAAGCCCTTAAACGTAATGTTTACTGGCGCCCAACGCAGTGGTCATTGGGTCGTGCTCGAGGCAAAAAGCGATAGTTTCAAGCGGCTTCCTAATGAGAGTTTAGGATGCCCGGAAACAGTGAAATTTACGAATTCTGATTTTTCGAATCCGTCTCCATTACCAGTAGTTCCTGTAAATACTCGTGCCAAAAGTATCACTGCTGAAAATGTGAATCAACCAGAAATTGATGACAACGAACTCGCAGAAGTTTCAGTTGATCCGGCGGAAGCATTCTCGTATGAAAATGTGAATCAATTAGAAATTGATGACAACGAACTCGCGGAAGTTTCAGTTGATCTGGCAGAAGCATTCTCTCATAAAGATGTGAATCAACCAGAAATTGATGAAAACGAACTCGCAGAAGTTTCAGTTGATTCAGTTGAAAAAGATAAGCCTATTAAAGATATGTTTTGCACATTTTATGAAAATTATTTCAAAAACTATTCATGACAAGTTTCCACAATACAAGCCCTTCAAGAAACTTTTGCTAGAAAGCATGGCTCTTATATGCTGTAACGTGACATTTTTGGCCACGTCACCCGCACGGATTGGTCGACCAGTGGACCGGGGTTCCGGTCCATTTGACGCCGCCCCGCGACTCGTCGTGGGCCATAATCGGAGAATATTTTGCGTAATTTTATTTTGTTTCTTTCAGCGATTACCTGGACCCGTCCTTCGGGTCCCACATTACCTGCCATACCGGCCATTCCTACGTGTGTCTAACGCTGAAATAATTGTTTGAGTGAGAGTGAGTGAGAGCGAGTGAGAGAAAAGGTATTACGGTTGTCATGTTTGTTTATCGTGTTTGCATCGCCCTCGATCGACGTTTCGGGCGTCGCCCTTGCGCCTCCGTTTTATCTGGTTTCAGCGGTTCCGGTGCAACGATTTCGCCTCTGGTTGTTGGAGCTCGACCATCAGAGCCCCAACAAGCGAACGGTCGAAAGACCACGCTGGATATCGGCCATTCTTGAACGCCGCCCGTGGCTTTCTCACCGTAGCAACCTGGAGTTGCCCCGTTCGCCTCCCACGCTTGCAGGAGCTGCAGTCCGTGTGCAACGGCGCCTCGTCGATTGGGATCCGGGTTTTTCCTGGGGTGGAGGTGTCGTTCGCCTGGTGGTATTGTGGGCCCACCGCAGCGCGACGGGACGCCGAGCGTTGCGAGGGAGGCCTCCCCTCCGCCCTTCAGAGTAAATTCGGCCGGATCCCTAGAGGAAAAGCTCCTGCAGCAGGGAAAGTGCACCGGAGGTGGAATCCGAGCCAGGATATCGTTTGAAACTCCCGCGTATCGAGTTCACGCAACGCCGAGGAATTTCCAAGATTTCGGCAAATTCGCAATAGAGGCGTGAGAGCGAGGCCCGGCGGTCCTCGAGTGGTGGGGAGAGAGAACGAGAGCGCGGAGTCTTGCCGAGTCGCGAGAACAATTATTCTTCGATATATTGTGTCACCGACGAGTCGCTGCTTTTGGGAGCTCCTGAGTCTTCCCAGTCACCACGTGAGCAGAGAATTTCGTCTCGGTAAGCCCGTTCCTCTATTTTCTCCGATTCGTCGGATTATTGAGTATAATTGTGTTTATTAATTTTTGAGTTTGCCATTTATCGATGGCGAGGAAAAGCGAAGATGTTTTAGAGCGAGATTGCGGCTCTTTGCTCTTCGTTCTTTCCTATTAATTTCGTTTTAGAATACTCAATTTTCCGACGGGTCACCCTTGGTGACTCGCGACGTTCATTATTATTTTGTGAAATGTTTTACCGATTATTTTAATCGAGATTTGTGAATTTTATATTATGGATTATAATGTGTAATATTGGCCAGCCTAGGCCACCGTGTTTCGTCGTAATTTCGTTGTGTCGCGTTCAAGGCCGGCCGCGACCGAGCCGCGCCGGTTTGTTTTCGTGCTATCTCTCTCTCACTCGGCCTCGAGTACGTTAGTTATTGTTTCGTTCTTTGGCCTCGAATTCCTTCGCTATTTTGTTCTCGCGTTTATTTCCTTTCGATTTTCGTATTTCTGATTTTCGTAATATTATTTCTTATCTGCCGTTTCATGTTGAATTGCCTTACTACCTGCCTTCGGGCCTTCGCTAATATTGTGTCGTTTAGATTGTTTCGAATATTGTCGCGCGTATTAAGTTCGTCCTGATTATTCTATTTTATGAAGTTCTTTGATTTATTGTGTCTGATCCGATTCTTACCTGCCTCCGGGCTCCGATTACCTGAATTACGGTTGAGTTCCCTGAGTTAGTGACGTAGTCGCTAACTCCATTAATATTCCGGTTATTTGTCACTTTCACCAGCCTTACCTGCCTTCGGGCCTTGACTACCTGAATCGCCGCGTGATTACCTGAGTTAGCGACGTGTTCGTTAATTCCCGCGATTTCGCGAGTATTACCTGCCTTTGGGCCCTAACTACCTGGCCTTCGGCCGAATTACCTGAGTTAGCGATAATAATGCTAACTCCGTCGCGATTTAGTCCCCTCAAGGCCATTTCTCAATCAGATTGTCTACCATTGCCTGCTTTCGAGCTAACGTGTCGTTCCTGCTGGATTTCGTTGATGTTTGCTTCACTTTCGTGTCTTGTTTGAATAAATCATTGTTAACTCAAAATTCCAAGCTTTTTGTTTCTTTTCATTTCTAACCCGAATTTTTTACTCTCGCCCTGGACCAGCCCCTCTACCCTTAGTATCTCAGTTGAGCTGAGTAGTCGGACCACCCTGAATCCCCGTGACCCCTCGGACCCACTCATCCACCATGTCCGTGCCAGAGTGGGCGAACTTAAAGTCGGTTTCACCGGCGGTACTTTGTACCTGGCGCCCAGTCCACCCTGGCCGGATCGAGTTGGTTCGAGGGGAACTTCCGGTGGAGTTCAGAAGGGACAGATATGCCCGAGTCGGGAAAATCCTGTTACAATGCTTATGCAGGAGCATGGAAGAAGTGGATCTCGTCTTTAAGCACGTGTGCACTCTGATTTTAAGCAAGAACCGGCAAACCGCGAGAGACAACCTAAGTATTAATAGAAACAGGGCGAGTCGGAAACATCACGAAACCAAAGACCTCCAAGACTTGGATAATCTGGGAGAAGATGGAGGAGTGAAGTTACCTTTGAACGACAAGGACGATGCAGTTTACAGAAAATCTCCGTTTTATCAAAAGTACTATCGCATGATGGTTTTATTGCAAGCCGAAATCGAAAAAAAAGAGAAACGTGATGAAATTGATGGAAAAAGTACCGTTGAAAATGAATATTATGCCCCAGGTTTCATGGAAAACGTTGTCAGGATGTGGATGCCTTATCTTGTTTGGTGAAGTGCTATAGACTTGGATTCCATTGACGGTGACATTTCAAGATTAAGTAATGCATACGTCGAAAGTGAACACCGTGTCATCAAAGAATTGGTTTTCGAAAATCAGACACGGACATCAATAGCTGATTGCGTACGAAAACTGTATACGAGGCGACAGACGACGATTGCTAAAATAAATTTGAACGCTGGCGGCGTAAAAGGAATAAAAAATCACCGGCAAAACCTAAATACCCGGAAATAGAGAACGATCCAACAGTGGAAGAAAAATGGCAAAGAAAAAAGGCGGCAAGAGAGGGCGCAATGACGGCTATGCGCGTGGCGGTCTGCTGAACAGACTGGGCTCTGCAGCAAACACCGATCAAGCAAAAACTATTCAACAAGAAAAAGATGTGGTCGAAAAAGAAGAAAAATGTCCATCATTCAACTCGAATATAAAAGAGAACAACAGTAATGAAACCAACGGTGCAGGAGTGTTTTCCAAATCGAAGAAAGTTGATAGTCCACTAATTGACAAAACTTGTCCGGAGAAAAAATGCAAGCGTAATGACGACAATGTGCATGGCATATTGGTAAACGAGGAAGACTTCGAAGCAAAACACGACGAAAGAATCAAAAGTAACGATTTATTACGAAATGAAAATGTGTGCGATTACGAAGTACCATGTCCATCGTTGGTGTTGAATGACGATGACAACATAAGAAACGATAGTAACAATGGCGGAGAAGTGCCGATAACAGTGGAAACTGTCGCATCTCCGAAACAAAACGATGAAGTTGAAAGATTTTATAATGGCCTAGTGAGAGACATAAACTATTATATGAAGTCGAAATCCAAATTATTGACAGTTGGCCGCTATCAAACGGAAAAGTCGTTGACAACGGAGATTTTTCAAATGACGGCTAACCAGTTAGCAACTTTGCGCTACAATGGATGGATCGATGGAATAGTAATTGATTCATTTGTTGCTGCGAATATTGATGACTGAAATGACGTAACTTTCGTTCCCACGGATGATACCAAAGTCTCTATTGGCAAGGAAAACGATGGAACAAGATACAGAATGAAGGGAAGGGCTATTTCTAAAACAAGAAAACCGATCGGTAGTAAACTATTGATGCCTTATTCATTCGAAGGTCATTGGCGGTTATTAGTACTGGATGTGAAGAAAGAACATTTAACGTTACTAGACCCATTCAGAAGCGAGAAAGACAGAAATCGTGTTGTAGAAGCCTTGAAAGACTTTCTTGGGCCTGCGAAGAAGGCACACCTTTGCACAACCTGAGAAATGTGAGTTGGAAAGAATGCTACATTTCAGAGCGTGCAAACCAATCAGATGGCGATGGAACTAATTGTGGAGCATTCATCATGTATTATATGGAATGCTTAGGCAGTGGAGAGCAAATCGAAATCGATTTTGATCCAGTAGCCTACCGCAATTCAATTGCCTACGACTTACTTGCCAAATCGGAAGACGTTGAGAACGTATGTTTGCATTGTTTCGTTCCCATGAAAACCGCCGAAGCCAAGTGCAAGATATGCGAACGCAATAGCCACCAAGCTTGCGTATTCAAGTCCGATATTGATACGGACGATGAAGATGAGGCCTTGAGGAAATCTCGTAAAAGAAAAACGAATGTTCCGAAGTATTTCGTGTGTAGATTGTACAAAGGTTATACTACCAACGGAATGAATGGAGGGTGAAAAACGTTATGAATATCCATGTGGCAACATGAATACAGTAATAGCTTGGAAAAGAGCAATGGGTAACGGGATCGTATTCAGTCTCCAAAAATGGACACTGGATGAGATTGAAGGCTGATTTTTTTAGATGAATCGATGGCGGCTCATCAATAAATCCCAAGATTACAAGTCACTAATGACAAGGGTTCAGAACCGAGTAATCTTTGTGTTTCGTTTACGTTCCACTGTGAACTGCATATGGGCAACTTACAGTTGATGCACCACAGAATGCGTAATGAAGTAATTGATTAGAAAGTAAATCGATGTTTTGAAGGGGAAAATGAAAAACGTTGATCTTAGCTTTCCCTTCAGTTACGGGAAAGTGCAAAATGAGCGTGATATTGCAAGTTTGCTAGACGGACGCAGAGAGCGATCGTGGGCTCATATTGAGCAAAGCGTAAAACTACATTGGAGCTTGTATCATTGAGATATTTTTTTTGTTCGTTATCACTTCTTAACATTCAAAATTGTTTATGTCCTTCTAAAATATTGTTACTAAATAAATGTTAAACAAACAATTTAAAAAAAGCTCGACACAGTCACTTGCGGTAAAAGTATCTTGTAGACTCGAGGAACATGTACTTGTCTCGAATCCCTTCGACGGACTGTATCAATTGCTTCATATATGCTTTTTTCGCACACACACACTCATATGAATATATATATATCATTCATTTGTGTTGCAGAAATATTAAGGAAATCGAAAACGAAAAATAAAAAATTTATTGCACTGATGCAAGATTTGGTAGCGTAAGCGGTAAGACTGTCGTGCAAAAACCTGCAGACAGCGGTGAAGTCTGAAAGACCATACTGAGGAAAGAAATGCGTTGATTCAACAAACTTTTTTTCCTTTATTTGTTTTTCATCTTATACAGATTTTATTGTAACAACTATGGAATTCACTGCTTGAAATGAATATCGTTCGCTACAACAATATTATTGTTGAATTAGCGGATTCCAGTTTGTTGACTCGTCAAATTTATTTCTTCAGTGCAACAAGCACAAATTGTGCGTGGAAAGTTGACGATTTGGGTTATCGTTGGAAGGTCTGGACATATTTCGAATGTAAAGAATTCATTCACAATGGGAAACATAGGAAACTACAAGGAACATGAAATTCACTTGCGGTCCTACCATAATTTTTTTTCGTTCTCATAATGTTATGTTGAAACATAACATTAACCGGGGAAAAAAACCTTGGACAAGTACATTTGTTGACCCCCGTTTCCATTTGTTTTCACAGAAAAAAACTACCCAAAAAAGTACAAAATTCTGGAAAAATTGGCAAGATCGAAAATGATTTACCTTCAGCACTAAAATTTATAATATCAATAATAGGACAAGTGTTTCATTGTCGCTTGAGGATGGAGTATTAAAAAAAAAAAGCATAAAATAGTTGGGCTTTGAAAAAAGTCACCAAAATGTACAAAAATAAAAATCGGTCAGAAGAACAGAGTCCAGAAAAAAAATCGGAATGAGAAAAAACTTGAAAAAAAAATATTTTAAACGAAAAAAATTAAATTGAAAAAAAAAAATTTCAGCCGAAGTACTCGGCGAGTTTTTTTGCTTAGCTAGGATCACGTAATATATTTCTCATTGTACGAACTCGCCAAGTACTTCGGCCGAATTTTTTCTTTTTTCAATTTAATTTTTTTCGTTTGAAACTTTTTTTTCAAGTTTTTTCTCATTCCGATTTTTTTTTCTGGACTCAGTTCTTCTGACCGATTTTTATTTTTATACATTTTGGTGACTTTTTTCAATGCCCAACTATTTTATGCTTTTTTTTTGTAATACTCCATCCTCAAGCGACAATGAAACACTTGTCCTATTATTGATATTATAAATTTTAGTGCTGAAGGTAAATCATTTTCGATCTTGCCAATTTTTCCAGAATTTTGTACTTTTTTGGGTAGTTTTTTTCTGTGAAAACAAATGGAAACGGGGGTCAACAAATGTACTTGTCCAAGGTTTTTTTCCCCGGCGAGGGGATGTTTGGCCCGGATATCATTTCTTTTTTCTGAACCTTTCCCTTTCATCAAAAAATTTTTGCATTTCTGTTCCGCCATATTGGATCTGCCATTTTGAATTCCGAAATTTTGGGTGCAGATTTGTATTCGGCGACCCCGAATCCCCCGAGTACCAACTTTCGCTTTCATTTCAAACGAATTTCGCAGTTATCGCTCGCCATATCATATCCGCCATCTTGAATTTCCACATTTTAATAGTAGATTTGTGATCAGCGACCCCTAAAACCCCCGAGTACCAACTTTCACTTCCATCAAAAAACTTTTGAATTTATGGTCCGCCATGTTGGATCCGCCATTTTGAATTTCGAAATTTTGGATGCAGATTTTTAATCGGTGAACCCGAAAACCCCCGCGTACCAACTTTCGCTTTTCTTAAACGATTTTCGCAGTTATTGTTCGCCATATTGTATCCGCCATCTTGAATTTCGAAATTTTGGGTGCAGATTTGTAATCAGCGACCCCGAAAACCCCCGAGTACCATGTTTTGCTTTCATCAAACAATTTTTGCATTTGTGGTCCGCCATATTGGATCCGCCATCTTGAATTTCTAAATTTTGAGTGCAGATTTGTAATCAGCGACCCCGAAAACCACCGAGTACCATGTTTTGCTTTCATGAAACAATTTTTGCATTTGTTGTCCGCCATATTGTATTCGCCATCTTGAATTTCTAAATTTTAAGTGCAGATTTGTAATCAGCGAACCCGAAAACCCTCGAGTACAAAGTTTTGAGCTAATTGCACGTAAGGAAAAATGTGTGTTTCAAAGGGTCAAATTGATATTTTTTTTTGCGTGAATTATTCTGACCTTACCATCTGTCAACACCCGGATACAATTTGCGACTGTGATGTACAAATTTGTTCAAATTTTACCCACGACGGATATACGAGAAGTCCACAAAAAACACGCTGTTTACGCGTCTCGCACTTTACACCGTAAAAACTACCGTCAAACTTTCCGTGGTATGGGTACAGAGGAAAGGACCAACGGGAACTCGTTACTTTCGTCGCCGAAGACCGGCTTCGGTGGAAACGGGTTTTGACCGGGGACATGAGGCCTTTGACTGTATCGTCTGCGCGTATATACGAACACGTCGAATGCTTCCATGTGTTAGAATTTTTGCATAAACTCGAGCCTGTGCAAAGTTTTTTCTCGGCAATTCCGCAACCAAACATGCTGATTTTAGGCTCAACCGAAAGAGATTTCGATAATTAGTCTCCAGTTCAATTTTGAAATGACCAAACGACTCCTGAGCTTCGTAATTAAACAAAATTACATGCCATTTTTACCTTCACCACGCCGAATCGTTTTATTCAGAGATAATATACTCGGCAGAAGCTCGGGCAAGCAGACGACAGACAGGGCTGTCAAATGTACTTGTCTCGAGACTCTACCGAGTCTCTTGATAGGATTAATGAATTTAAAAACTTTAGCCATAAAGAAAACGTACCATTTTGTATCTACGCCGACCTCGAATGCTTATTGAAACCGGCTGTTGGAGAGAAAAAGAACACAACGGTCTATCAAAAAAGCATATCCCATGCAGTATTGCATATTATTTACACTGCACTTTTGATGATTCGATCTCCAAGTTCCAAAAATAAATCGTGGAGAAAATTGCGTCCAATGGTTCATGAACGAGCTGCAAAACTTGGCTCAATCGTTGAATGTTTATTTTCAAACGATTGTACCTATAGAACAATTGAACTCTGATCAAGTAAATGAATTTACTTCTGCATTAACTTGTCATATTTGTGAAAAGCCGTTCAACAGGGAAGACCAGAAATATCATGACCATTGTCATTTCACGGGAAAGTTTCGTGGTGCTGCGCATAAATCTTGTAATTTGAATTACAAAAACTCACATGTGTAATATCCAGCAAGCCAAAATTATGATATTTCGGTGAAACCAATGTATTATCATCATTATTACCCTCATTATTATTATTTAATTATATGAGTATGGGTCACATGACCGTCGAGAGAGAGAGCAACGAGGAAGAGAAGGGGCGAATTAAAAGTAGTCTGTCTCCGACCTTTGAAGGGAACAGTTAATAAATATATATCCATCCTTCCAATAAAATGTGGTCTATCGATTTATTTAAAATAAACCCGAAACCCTCTTTACAATAATCAGAAGTGGGATCAGAACATTAAAAAAAACTATCAAGAAGACTATTGGTGCGGTTTTATCGGATTATGTCGAAAGGAATACGCGAATTAATAGAAATTGGCACATTAGTGCATTAATTATGAGCGAAAATTATGTTAAACATTATGAAACTGAAGAAAAATTAAGTTATGATTATGTTACTCTTGATTTTTAGTGAAAACAGTGCTTCAATTCATTAAATTATGCGTAATGAATACTTTTGGGCGACACCGTTTTTCACAAATTTAGAAGCTTACGGCCGTTATGTTGAATTCGTATATACGCGTTCTATTGTTAT